>LOND01006179.1:6618-23937 GCA_014220965.1 Paragonimus kellicotti
CTAAGATAACCTAGTGCAGCGCCTAAATAGTTGTCATCCCAATCTGAAGGTAACGTGAATTTGAGACTGATAATTGTCTGCCGTTTCTAGACATACTCATAAGTCGCCGGGAAGATGGCTCTATCAAAAGTGTTTATAGGAAATCCACGTGGTCCGGTCAATACCTCAACTTTAGTAGTTTCACACCGGTCCATCAGAAGCGCGCACTAGTGAATACACTATTCACACGCGCAAGACGAATTTGTACACAAGACAGTCTTACGGAGGAATTAGAGTTGATCACGACTGTACTACAATCTAATGGTTATCCAAAAAGGTTCATAGAAAGACACAGTAGGCCTAAACCGCCATCCGAACAGGTGGTCACTGTAAGAAAAAAGGTTTATATAGAATTGCCTTTTAAAGGCGACTACAGTATGCACCAAACAACACAAAGATTGATGAATTCGATTAAACGGACATTCAACGCAGCCGAACTTTGTGTACTAGCTCGAACCCAGAAGCTGCCTTTGCCTTCAATCAAGGGAGATCAGCCTGTCGGTGCCACCTCACACTGTATCTACCAATTTACATGTAACTGCAAAGAAAGTTACATAGGCAGAACCGAGAGGTGTTTGATTTCCAGAGTGAAGGAACATTTGCCTAAATGGGTGCAGAACTCAGTATCATCGAAGAACGGCAATGTCGTTGAAACACGCAAGCAGCCAGTGTCCGCAGTCGCAAGACACATCCTGACCACTGGTCACGTCATCGACCCGACCTGTGCATTCAGAATCTTGTTACGTCATCCCAATCCAAGATTCTTGCGGTTTGCTGAGGCTGTCGCAATCAATCGACTGAAGCCGGCCCTGTGTGTTCAGAAACAATTGTTCGTGAGCTTGACCCTACCCTGGACTTAGTGACCTTCCCTAACCCATCAATCGACTATGTATTCCACCCACCCCTAACTGTTCGATATAAAAACCGTTTCATGTTATTGTAAATTTGGTACTGATGAGTCAATACGAAATGCTTGCATCTACCAGTTTTCGTGTTCTAACGGTTTTGTTCAAACTTCTGAAGGGAACGAACTGTTTTAAATTATTTTATCGCATTAAAGTGAATCATTAACTCTCTCTTTGTTTAGTCAAACGCCATCTGTGCGATTGTGAGTATGGAGGGGATTATTGTAGCTGATTTGTGGGCCAAATACTTCATACTACGGAAATCAATCCCGTTTAATTTATAAACGTTCAACCATTCAGTGTGTATTTCACGTGTCATATCCGCTCGTCTCCAGTTGAAATGATGCTTGTCCAGGTAGAACGTGCCACTGATGTAGCAGATTCGTAGATTAGTCTGTGAAGACAAAGAAAACATATTCAACTTCATTTGATTAAATGTTCTATGTAACACCTAGTCGGTGCGTTTAATCGCACTGATTGATACGGCACTGTGAGCTTTTCATTGGTTTCAACAGCTAATTTTGAACTGCAGAAATAGAACTTTTCAGACTGAGAATGGTTAGAGGAATGTGGAATTGTGGTCAAAATATTCTCATCCCTAATTTCACAAGTCAAACAGGAGATCATGACAAGAGTTGAAACTAACTGATTACCGAAAATATCATTTAGATTCATTTATCGCAACATAATCAGGTTATCTTGCGTTCATAAAATAATCAACCTCACACGCAACATGAGCATGTATCTCTTAGGCAGACGATTTTCAGCTTGATCACGCTGTATGAGTTTCTGTGATGTTGCCAGAATGCGATCGTTTTTTCCAAACTGTTAAGATGCGGATTTTATATAAGTTCATAAGGTTGTTAGCAAACGTATTATTCGTTTGAAATAACATTATACATTTTTACTTATTTGTTATGTATAATACATCACTAACGTTGAAATTGGAGTACAAGTATTCGCAACATCATCCAGAGTTTTGCTCGTGTGCACGGTATGAATACAGGTACTTAGCCATTAATTGTTTAAAATAGTCTTAAATAGGTCTTGACTCTGAAGGCTTCTGATTTCGACCAGACAGGAAGGAGCCACATATTATACAGTCGCATTAAATCTATGTTATTTGGCTGTACGTTTCCCGGTAACCATGGTAGGTTCAGACCCCAACTTTCTTGTGTGCAACCAAAAATAATTGCTAGTACCTTGAACGGGTTCTTCAATAGAAGGATGAATGTCTGTGTATCCGGTCCTACCTATGCACGAAAATTACTTTCAAGCATACTGAGGAAGTATGGGTCGATAACTAAATCTCACGAATTGTTTATATGTGAGTCTTGCGCGCTTATCTCTTCTGATGGGCGGATTTACCCACGAGTAGCTGCAAAGTATGCTTCAACGGGATAAACTTTACGTGATAATGACAGAAAAGGCTGGGTGCGCGAATCAGAATTTCTTATCTGCAATATACTTCCCATATAAGTGTTTCATACGGCACGGCTGAATTCTGACAATTTGGGATTTTCATGGATGTTAATTCATGAGGGCATAATGGCCAAACCGGGAGAATCTAACTGAATACTAAGGACAATCCCAACAATAGTCCTACACGGTCTACTTCTCTCTGTCCTTAAGTTCTGGGTGCGGATTTGAAAAGATGCAGTGTTCTCCTCTTGTTTTAGAATAGGAGTATGCAAAGATGGATGCATCCGCCGTAGACATAGACTTTGTAAGCAGCTACTACATTTTCTGTCAATTCCCCGGGACTTCTGACAACCTACTATGTTAGGTTCCTCGCTGAATGAAATACTGTACACTATCAACTCATTTATAACACTATTCTCCTGTTTTTTTGATGCCATCGCTTGCTGATATTCAGTTAGGCCAAATAAATGGATGACTCATTTGTCGTTCAGTAGTTTATTGATTGCCCACCCTGATTTGTTTGTTGAACCTGAGTCCCTTGGAGACCAATCAAAATGGCAACCGTAGTCATATTTTCATACACATCAAAAGTTCATTAGCGAAAATAAATTTATTAAAAGTTTGTTCCGGTTATTCTATTTGTTAAACAGTGACGCTCGTCTACCTCTAATGAATTTGTTTATTTTAAGCAGCCTAACTTTCCGAGGGTTTCGAAATTATTTTTGATCTTTACTTATTAAGATATACGACAGGAGAATGGCGGAATATCGGGTGCGTTTCTATTCTTTTCTAAAATACTGTAAAATTTATTCAGCACAAGGAAATAATTTTCTCCTGTTGATAAGTAATGCGCCTCGAAAAGTTACCAGGAAAGTATGCATACTACGAATATGTTTACTCTTGGACCTTGAACCATTTTTTATAAATTCGGTCAGTAGTTTTTGTTTAATATGCAATGAGCACCCGACCGCTTGCAGTGTGTAAATATAGGCATATTTTAAGTTATCCTGCTGAAAATCCTCGACGATTAAATTTTGGATCTGCATGTTCGATACACTTTTGTTATCTACGGTTTCTGTTTGGATTTGACTGGCAAATATTCAATTTTTCTCATATTATTGAATCGAAAATGTCATTTTTTAATGGCCCTTATCAAAGTAACATAATCCGACTTGAAATTGAGCAGACGTTGCCGAATTGTCAGCAACGGTTATATAGCCAAACGTTTGCAGGTGCAACTTTGTAAATCAACTCAACGAGATTTCAGGATTTAAACGGTTTGTTATTATGTCCTGCACTCTGTCCCTGTTGGTAAACCTGTGTGAAAATGTAGTAAATCTCTGTACTCAAAACAGAGCAATAGAATTAAGGGGTAGACCGGAAAACTTCACATTTTTGTCCGTGTAAACTCAATTTAGACATCTGCGCCTAACTGATGTTTGCCCTGACGTCAGTCCAAAGCGTGGTCAGCTGTTGCGTTATCGCTTCATTAAAGAAGGTCGACAGGAAACCAGCAGGTCTCACTGATCCAGATACATGGATCAGCTCAACCGCACTAGACTAAAATGTTTAGATCAGTGTGTTGGAAGAATTAACGATATGTTCCAAAATAGCCTTGTACCTGAGAACATTGAAAAACTGCTTTAAGTGGACAATGCGTAAGTCGCATAAGAATAACACTGATGATGCGTGATGATATGCATTGCTTAGTAGGGAATGCATAGCCGACGCATTTAGATATCAATCGATGCGTTTGGAGCCGCTTCACTTAAATGGATGATGATTACGGCAAAATAGTCTGACAGATACTATTCTAACTGAATCGTATATTGTACAGTGGGCTATCTCACGATTCACTTAGAAATCTTTGGTTTGACCACGGGTGTTCTAACAGGGTGGCCGAGTGTTCCGACGCTTAAGCGCTTCTACACAGACGTTGCAGCAAGCTGACATATAAGTGCCATGTCTGATATAAAAGCAAAAGAAGCAGCCTAAAATATCTCAATAAGAGCTCTTAGAACTCCTCCTCAAGAAGTTGACTGGATAATTATCTGTGCCGCGCTTTGAAAACAAATGGCAACCATCTGTGAATGTTATTGCAAGCAAATGTTCCTAATTTATGTTTACCTGCTTGACACGGTTGTGTTCTCGGTGTCCGTGCTCGCGCATAAACAGGAAATCGAAGCGCATTGTGTCTTAACCATCGTGAGAACGTGAGACGGTAAGTGAGGTTTTGGTCAATGCTAAGGAAGCTTTGTCATTCTAGCGTCACACGTTCCCGTGTTCCGGTCTGTTGAGAAGCTCTCTTCTGGGAAATTTTATCTTAAAGAGCACAGTGGTAACTGTTAAACCGTGCCGAATTTATCCAATCTGCCAATACTACGTACTACACGCTTGAAAAATTATGCCTTCAAGCCAACGACAACCTATGATGCTGCCCGATCCTAAAATACTACTACGCATCTCACACTTAACCCCTTCCCAGAATGTCAGCCCCTGGTTACTTGACCCTGCCTGTTATTGGTGATTTTTAATGACTTGTCTGGCCAAATGCGATTTCCTGTTATAATTAAAGTTATTAGAAAAAACTGAGTTCGAACATCAATATATACTCTTAACTCACAAGGCTTCACAATTTTTTCGAAACATATTGATTTACTCGAACCTCCAACGTATGTTGATCGTGCGCAAGTGTAAGAAGTGCACATTCTTTGCGCTGCTCTTTCGCGCTGCCTTGCGTACATCACGAGCTTCATGATAAGAACGAGAAGTAACTGACAGGACTTGAACGCCTAAATTTTCACTAAGAGATTCGAAATTGCTGACTCCGTCGCGACCCCTAATAGACTAGACTGTCATGACGAAGCATCCTCATCGACGCGTAAACACCCCTCGACCATACTCGAAGATTTAAAACCAAGGTCTGAGTTCGAAGTTTACCGTCCTAATTAGGTTAGAATTAAAATTTTGCAAAGCTTGCAGCTACATATCTCAGTTGTGGCAGTAAATATCAACAATAAGACTATGCGGTAAGTGCATAAATCTATCTCTTCAAGACGAATAACTATTACGATGTCAACGGCACAATTTAACCTGTCACAAGTTACTTCAAGTAATTTCAACCAGAACAGAATACTGTTCTCCAGTTAACAAGACCAAATAAGAAGAGCAAGTAAAATTGGCAATGTATGATCTCCAGATAGTGCGGATGAGCACTCTAGAGCTGACTGAGGTTGGTTATGTTTTTTGCAAACCACAACAAGATTTATAACACGAAGGAGCTAATGACAAAGTTGGATGCCTGGAAAATATTTTGGTGACAAAGTTTCACAAATGCGGCAACACGCGACGTAGAATACAGTTCACACCATTTACTTGGACCAAGGGTCACTTTCCACTTGCACTGCACCAGTGCCCCAACCTCAATGACTCTGTTATAAAAAATTTCACTCTGTGGTTCACTGGAGAACGGTGTAATGCTGTTTGTTAAACTAGAAACGTTGGCAATGATGATTGGTTGCGTTCGTATTTTTCTGCGGGTTTCATTTCACTCCAGCTGCATTGATCAAAATTCAAGCTAATAAAGTCTTGAGGGACAATATTTACCTAAGATCATTGCAGAATGCAAACAATTATCCAGTCTGAAACATGACAATGATCTATTGACGAATGATAAGCACCACAGACAAACGTCCTGCCATTACCCCAGTATTTGCAAAACAGCTAACTATGGATCAAGTAGCGTTCCAAAGGAAAGTCACTCAATACTACACTCTCTGTATTGTTTGATGTGCATGTTCCTGTGCCGCCCGTGAGCTTGTATTTAAGATTCGTAAATGCACTTCGTAAATCAGCGATGCTTTTATTTAAACCTCCTGTGTACTTTCGCACAGTTCAATCTGTTGGGATGACGCTTTCCTAGTGAATTTCATTCTGTCATTTCTAGTCCGTTGAATGCAGTATGCTGATTGATGATTCGTCCCATTTTTCTTGTTATCCGTGATCCACCCATTATGGTTTTGATCCTATTTCACGAACCCGTTGATATATCTAAACGGATACTGATCGCCTCACTGGTCTAGTCATCAACTCAGATTCCTACTGCATGGAGTGAGCGGGCACGTCTGTAGTGTATTTGTCACAATTGTCTGTTTAAAAAGCATCGGTTTCAAATGTGCGGCTGATGTGGGCAAAAGAAATAATCATTGAATTCTACAATATCAGTCTAATCATTGAGGCATTTCAGAGGTCAAAAGCTGAACGGATGTAATAAAACCCACTAGCCTGAAGACAAAATTTTACGATTTCGCAGTAAACTCACCATTGTTAAGATGGAAAATACTTTCATTTCGCTTGCAGTATGAGTATTTCTTAAACGTTGGCATTAGTTCGAATTCAACTCGCCACGTTCCCAGATTACCCTGATTCGGACCAAAAAAGCACCGTGCGATCACCGTTTGTATTGGTAAGTTATATCGCATCGTTTAGTTTATCCACGAGCATCAAGTACACGGAACCATTCGTTCATCAGCGGTGTACATCACGCACAATACTACTGAATCCGTGCTCATTACAAGACTTTGGTCGATGATGAGTTTGTTGCTAAGGGATTACAAACACATAACTGGTGATATGCTTGAGAGAAACCAAATTCAACCACGTAGACCTGATTACTGTGCTGCCTCAACAGTCGTCGAACGGAAAATAAAAATATTACAGCGCCGTTGTGTCATGCATCCGGCCGAAATTCCTGGATGAGCAGCTTCAACCGCAGATGTTAATGCATGTAACAGCAGTGTACGCATTGGTGTAGACTCTTCAACTGGAGTGAACATCGCATTGAAGTCGCATCACGAGCTTGCCCCGATATTTGATTGCCTCAACATCAAGCACACCGACAGAAGATTTGCTGCAAACTGGATAGAATATATAAAGGGATGTTGAATAGGACTCTATTCACCTTCTTCAGACCAACGTAGATGGTAGGTTTTTATAGATTAACCTGACAGTCTTTGGAATCAAGGCACTACATGCAATCCCTCAACCCTTCGTAGACACCCTGCTTAACACAACGTCAGCGGCTGTCGCCTACTTTGACCACATCCTCAATGTGACTGAGAATATGAAGGAAAATTTGCAGGGTTTAAACATGTTGCTTCCATGTAACTTTTAATTTCCCGGCAGAATAGTAAGACAATGGTACGGGTTTCACAAAGTTTGTCGAGTTCCTAACTAATAGGGTCGGCGTCTTGACCCACTTACCACTGATGTAATTCATAGGATGTTGGCAGCAAGTAAAGGGACTAGAAATAGATAATTTCCTGGACTGATGAACCAATACGGTGATTTCCCACCGGTTGCAAACCATCTTGTCATACCAGTCAATCAATATTTAACAGAAGTCCTCAAATGAAATTAGTGTACTCATTGCTCACAAGCGTTTTGTTTTATTAGATTACGCCTGTCTTTCAAACTGCCGCCAGTCACCACAGTTCTAATGCGGATACAATTTTGAATAAAGACGCTTCCAGCTACGGTACTGACGCGGTTAACTCGTATGAGTCTGCCACTATGTTATCAACGTCAAAGAAGAAGGTAGACCTAATCGAAAAGCAGGTCTTGTCAGTTACCGTCGCTATTTGGAATTCACAGTAAATGTTACATGAACATCGGTTCACAGTCCTGACCAACCTCCAAGCGTTTTTCACAAGCTTTTATTGAAACAATGTATTCTTAAGCATATTGGAAGCGTTTGGCAACCTTATAATTGGTTACAAGTTGAATAGCAAGTGCTAGTAGGTGGAGACAAGTGAACAGGGAGAAATTCCAGGTTCTACTAAACGGTAGACGCTGCAACTTTCTAAAGTGCCCCTGGTGTTTATCTGGTTCTGGAAGGTGCGTTGGATACGATGCTTGTGCATATGGTTGTCCTTCTTCAATCGACAGAATAATCTGTGCTTCCCTGGGAGATTTTCTACCATCATCGTAATGTCTGGTCAGCCAGATTCCATGGAAGACAGATGGAACAATCTTATCGGCGGCGCAATTCCTTGACTGAAATCGACTCTGACCTCCTGGATACAAATAACGTGTTCACTACAGTCACCCTTGAAGAATAATTTCCCTAAGCCTCCTTACAATGAACACTCTCGCAGCAATCTCATAAAAACCGTAAAATGCAGCTAGGCATTTTGGCTAAGGGCAAATGGTCACTTTGAAGATGTGGTAGCAGTGTGCGTCTTTCTTGCCCCTTTGGAGGAAATGCTAATCAGGTTTTCAGTTTGAAAAGCCAACGCCGTGGATTTTTTAAAAGTGATAATGGTTGGAGTTTACAAGTTTAGGTAGCCTTGACTACCTGTTCAATTTGATCCACTTTATCTACATTCTTCCTGCGCGCATAATTGTCACACTTGAATTTACTCTCCCGAGTTAGGAGCAGGAAGTTCCACAATGTTCAAAACAAACCAGTGTCTTGGTAATTTAGGCTGCTCAGTGACTTATTGCCGTTACTATGTTAAGTATTTTTAAACTTTATTGCGCAAATGAAATTTTGTTCCTCCAGTAAACGTCTATTAATTGAAGTTCACGCCAAATTGATATATGTGGTAAGTGTTTATAAAACCACTATTAATATTTGCTTATTCCTAGCCTGAGTAAATAAAACATGTTCTACATTCTCTTTTATATCACTTAACACAATCATCCTTCCCTTTCTGTTAGGTATGCATTTGGATTCACGTATTGCAGCTAAAAGGCAAACGCTGGTTTTTGATTGTTTGATGACTATAAAAGGAGGGGCTGATCAGTTCCATTGAGTTAACACGGTGCAACTTACTGGTCAAAATAAGCACACGTTTATTCACTACAATTATGAACCGGTCACAACCAAGTAAAGCCGAATGTGTGCTAAACTATGTTGTGATAAACGCATTTGCAGTATTTTTGCCCGTGATAAAGAGCAGTTCGTGCATAGGCCGATTTAGAAGTAATGAATACGACGTCAGTTAGAAAGAATCTTACTCAGTCTCACTCGAGAAAGAAGGTAAAACTGGTGTACTGTCTATAAGCGATGGTCGCTTTACTTTTCGTTAAGACAAGACTGTTATATTCGGCCAGAAGTTCATTTGCAGATGCTCGGTATACAGTTCAATTGTCGACCAGGTTTGNNNGGTAACTGTTACGTGCCTGAATTTATCAGTCTGCCAAATACTACTAACTACACAGGCTTGAAAAATCATGTCGTTCAGTCAACGATAACCTATGATGCTGCCCGATCCTAAATCCAGCTATACACACTTAACCTTCCCAGAATGTTGCCTGGTTACTACCTCCTGTTTTCTGATTTAAACTTTCTGGCTAAATGTTTACCTGTATATTAGAAGTAATAAAAACTGATTGAACATCAATATTACTCTTAACAAGAGCTTCATTTTTCGAAAACATATGTTTACCAGAACCAAGGCGTATGTTGATGTTAGCAAAGTGTAAAGTGCACATCTCCTGCGGTGCTTCTTTCGCAGCCTTCGTACATCACAGCATTCCTGACAGACTGAACCGAAATTTTCAACAAGAGATTCAAAGTTGCAGCGCCGACAACCTGTGAACTGTCATGACAGAAGCATCCTCATACGACGCGTAAACACCCCTCGACCATCGAAATAAAACCAAGGTCTGATTCGAAATTCTACGGTACTAATAGGTTAGAATTAAAATTTGCAAAGCTTGCAGCTACATATCTCAGTTGTGGCAGTAAATATCAACAATAAGACTATGCGGTAAGTGCATAAATCTATCTCTTCAAGACGAATAACTATTACGATGTCAACGCACAATTTTACCTCACAAGTTACTTCAATAATTCAAACAGAACAGAAATTCTCCAGTTAACCACGCCAAATAAAAACAAGTAAATTGCATGATGATCTCCAGATAGGTGAAACAATACGTGTGAGTGAGTAGGTTTGGTTAAGTTGCAAAACCACAACAGATTTATACACGAAGGAGCTAATGACAAAATTTGGATGCCAGAAATATTTGGTGAAAAGTTTCCAACAAATGCGGCAACCACGCGATAGAATAACATTCACACCATTTACGTTGACCAAGGGTCCACTTTCACTGCACTGCACCAGTGCCCCAACCTAATGATGTTGATAAAAATTTCATCTGTGGTATCATTGAGAACGGTGAATGCTTGTTGTGTACTCGGAACGATGGCAATTGATGATTGGTTAGCCTTGTATTTTTCTGCGGGTTTCATTCACCTCCAGCTGCATTGATCAAAATTCAACTGAATAAATCCTGAGGACAATTTACTAAGAGTCTCTGCAGAATGCAAACAAGTTATCAGTCTGAAACATGACATGATTATGACAGAATAAGCCAACAACAGTCTCATACCCAGTATTTGCAAAACAGCTAACTATGGATCAAGTAGCGTTCCAAAGGAAAGTCACTCAATACTACACTCTCTGTATTGTTTGATGTGCATGTTCCTGTGCCGCCCGTGAGCTTGTATTTAAGATTCGTAAATGCACTTCGTAAATCAGCGATGCTTTTATTTAAACCTCCTGTGTACTTTCGCACAGTTCAATCTGTTGGGATGACGCTTTCCTAGTGAATTTCATTCTGTCATTTCTAGTCCGTTGAATGCAGTATGCTGATTGATGATTCGTCCCATTTTTCTTGTTATCCGTGATCCACCCATTATGGTTTTGATCCTATTTCACGAACCCGTTGATATATCTAAACGGATACTGATCGCCTCACTGGTCTAGTCATCAACAGCATCTCCTACTGCATGTTAGGAGGGCACGTTGTGGTATTTTGTCAACAATTGTCTGTTTAAAAAGCATCGGTTTCAAATGTGCGGCTGATGTGGGCAAAAAAATAATCATTGAATTCTACAATATCAGTCTAATCATTGAGGCATTTCAGAGGTCAAAAAACCAAGAACGATGTAATAAAACCCACCAGTCCTAAGACAAATTTTACGATTTCGCAGTAAACTCACCATTGTTAAGATGGAAAATATTTCATTTCGCTTGCAGTATGAGTATTTCTTAAACGTTGGCATTAGTTCGAATTCAACTCGCCACGTTCCCAGATTACCCTGATTCGGACCAAAAAAGCACCGTGCGATCACCGTTTGTATTGGTAAGTTATATCGCATCGTTTAGTTTATCCACGAGCATCAAGTACACGGAACCCATTCGTTCATCAGCGGTGTACATCACGCACAATACTACTGAATCCGTGCTCATTACAAGACTTTGGTCGATGATGAGTTTGTTGCTAAGGGATTACAAACACATAACTGGTGATATGCTAAGATGAGGAACCAATATTTCAACCACGTAGACCTGATTACTGTGCTGCCTCAACAGTCGTCGAACGGAAAATAAAAATATTACAGCGCCGTTGTGTCATGCATCCGGCCGAAATTCCTGGATGAGCAGCTTCAACCGCAGATGTTAATGCATGTAACAGCAATGTACGCATTGGTGTAGACTCTTCAACTGGAGTGAACATCGCATTGAAGTCGCATCACGAGCTTGCCCCGATATTTGATTGCCTCAACATCAAGCACACCGACAGAAGATTTGCTGCAAACTGGATAGAATATATAAAGGGATGTTGAATAGGACTCTATTCACCTTCTTCAGACCAACGTAGATGGTAGGTTTTTATAGATTAACCTGACAGTCTTTGGAATCAAGGCACTACATGCAATCCCTCAACCCTTCGTAGACACCCTGCTTAACACAACGTCAGCGGCTGTCGCCTACTTTGACCACATCCTCAATGTGACTGAGAATATGAAGGAAAATTTGCAGGGTTTAAACATGTTGCTTCCATGTAACTTTTAATTTCCCGGCAGAATAGTAAGACAGTGGTACGGGTTTCACAAAGTTTGTCGAGTTCCTAACTAATAGGGTCGGCGTCTTGACCCACTTACCACTGATGTAATTCATAGGATGTTGGCAGCAAGTAAAGGGACTAGAAATAGATAATTTCCTGGACTGATGAACCAATACGGTGATTTCCCACCGGTTGCAAACCATCTTGTCATACCAGTCAATCAATATTTAACAGAAGTCCTCAAATGAAATTAGTGTACTCATTGCTCACAAGCGTTTTGTTTATTAGATTACGCCTGTCTTTCAAACTGCCGCCAGTCACCACAGTTCTAATGCGGATACAATTTTGAATAAAGACGCTTCCAGCTACGGTACTTACGCGGTTAACTCGTATGAGTCTGACACTATGTTTAAACGTCAAAGAAGAAGGTAGACCTAATCGAAAGCAGGTCTTGTCAGTTACCGTCGCTATTTGGAATTCACAGTAAATGTTACATGAACATCGGTTCACAGTCCTGACCAACCTCCAAGCGTTTTTCACAAGCTTTTATTGAAACAATGTATTCTTAAGCATATTGGAAGCGTTTGGCAACCTTATAATTGGTTACAAGTTGAATAGCAAGTGCTAGTAGGTGGAGACAAGTGAACAGGGAGAAATTCCAGGTTCTACTAAACGGTAGACGCTGCAACTTTCTAAAGTGCCCCTGGTGTTTATCTGGTTCTGGAAGGTGCGTTGGATACGATGCTTGTGCATATGGTTGTCCTTCTTCAATCGACAGAATAATCTGTGCTTCCCTGGAGATTTTCTACCATCATCGTAATGTCTGGTCAGCCAGATTCCATGGAAGACAGATGGAACAATCTTATCGGCGGCGCAATTCCTTGACTGAAATCGACTCTGACCTCCTGGATACAAATAACGTGTTCACTACAGTCACCCTTGAAGAATGATTTCCCTAAGCCTCCTTACAATGAACACTCTCGCAGCAATCTCATAAAAACCGTAAAATGCAGCTAGGCATTTTGGCTAAGGGCAAATGGTCACTTTGAAGATGTGGTAGCAGTGTGCGTCTTTCTTGCCCCTTTGGAGGAAATGCTAATCAGGTTTTCAGTTGAAAAGCCAACGCCGTGGATTTTTTAAAAGTGATAATGGTTGGAGTTTACAAGTTTAGGTAGCCTTGACTACCTGTTCAATTTGATCCACTTTATCTACATTCTTCCTGCGCGCATAATTGTCACACTTGAATTTACTCTCCCGAGTTAGGAGCAGGAAGTTCCACAATGTTCAAAACAAACCAGTGTCTTGGTAATTTAGGCTGCTCAGTGACTTATTGCCGTTACTATGTTAAGTATTTTTAAACTTTATTGCGCAAATGAAATTTTGTTCCTCTAGTAAATGTCTATTAATTGCGGTTCACGCCAAATTGATATATGTGGTAAGTGTTTATAAAACCACTATTAATGTTTGCTTATTCCTAGCCTGAGTAAATAAAACATGTTCTACATTCTCTTTTATATCACTTAACACAATCATCCTTCCCTTTCTGTTAGGTATGCATTTGGATTCACGTATTGCAGCTAAAAGGCAAACGCTGGTTTTTGATTGTTTGATGACTATAAAAGGAGGGGCTGATCAGTTCCATTGAGTTAACACGGTGCAACTTACTGGTCAAAATAAGCACACGTTTATTCACTACAAGTAAGAACCGGTCAAAACCAAGTAAAGCCGAATGTGTGTTAAACTATGTTGTGATAAACGCATTTGCAGTATTTTTGCCCGTGATAAAGAGCAGTTCGTGCATAGGCCGATTTAGAAGTAATGAATACGACGTCAGTTAGAAAGAATCTTACTCAGTCTCACTCGAGAAAGAAGGTAAAACTGGTGTACTGTCTATAAGCGATGGTCGCTTTACTTTTCGTTAAGACAAGACTGTTATATTCGGCCAGAAGTTCATTTGCAGATGCTCGGTATACAGTTCAATTGTCGACCAGGTTTGGGACATTCGCCAAAAACTGATTCCTCCAAATGTGCAAGGGAAATCTGCCGTTTCTGTCCGATAGGAGCCAAACGAGATGTCAGTCTATGCTGTGAAATCTACGCTGACATTTATATAACCCATCTTGAAGTCTTGATGTTTCTAACTGCAACAAATCATTTGGGTTTTTAATATCGTGTAGAGTGGTCCTAATATTCAGCCACTGTATTGTAAAGAAAACAATAAAATCTCACTGGAATACTTCATTTAACGGAACCGGTGACATCGATCACATGGAGCTAAACAGTTTTCACCGTGTTTAAAATTATATTCTAAATTCTATCGCGGTACTTATAAGTAACCAGAAGGTTAATTGAAAAATATGTCTATGAAATCTAAGTGCAAACTCTTCGTAAAGCTTTTTGGAGAGTAAACTACAAGAACCAAGTTATTGATTTTGGATGGCGTAAATCCACAAAAAAATTGGCTAAATCTTTGTTTGCATATCCTGCATTTCTTACAAAGGCTTTGCCAATGTTTGTGGAAAGGTTGCATGGCTGTGTCACATAGTTCGGGGATGCGACTTTCTGTTCACTATTAGGATATCTGAATGGGAAATAGTTTTAACGTTATCTCACCGGGTGGAACCTTCTAATACATGTTTTCAAATATACCGAGACGTTCACTTGCTTGGCTTGGGCAAATCCAGAGGAGTTGATTTTACCGTGAACGTTTTGTTCTATTGTTAGGCATAGATTGTAGAACGACTGGGTTTAACACTTCTTCTAACACAATGAATATTCTGGATTGTAGTTAAATATTCACCATAGATTAACGAGTGTCAAAACCATGGAATATCGCATCATTGTCCAAGGGGTTACTCAAATTCCATAGTTTCAACTCGCAAAAGTCTTTCCAAAATTTCTTTAAAATGTACACGTTTCTTAATGGACGAGTTAATTTATTCAGTGTGCCGTCCCTAAATGTTTTTTTAATAAATGTGAAACCTCTGTGACATCTGATACAAAACAATGTCCTGAAGTGAGTTACGAAATTTTCATGCGGCATGGATATATCCAGAAGTGGATCTGGTTATCTGCAACAATTCATGAGCGTTACACAGAGTAAAAAGCTTCCTCCGACTGATGTTGACGCGTAGCTTTGCTTGCCGTCCCAGTTGTAAAATCAGTCTTTTTCTGTGTTCCTCATCAGTATCGTAGTGAATCCATTGATGTGCTCTCTAATTTGTATTGAAAACACATGCGTTTTCGTGCATTCCTGAACACATAGGCCATCTCATAGAGAACATCACGACTACTCTAGTTTATTTCGTTTCAGCTCACCAGGATCTGTTTTCCCGATGACTTGACAGACTAGGAAGAATTAAATACGTTCCTCGTTCAAATGCTAATCAAGTACCCTGACACCATTCTTTGTTATATAACCAACTCACGTTTAGAAACTGCCTGTGACTTCGTTTGCGAATCTGATTTCCCATAAGTTCCTTCTGGATATAACGACAAACTAAGGTGAACTATTCAAAAACTGATTAATTTTGTTCGTTAACATGTGCTTTTTATTGAGCTGATACTAATTCAACCATTAACAGTTACCCAGTTAATGACTCCTTTTGGACGTGGATTGGGGGCTACCAAGCAGATCACATCGAGACTACAAATTCAAGAATTGTATTCGTTGAAAGAACGACCAGTTCTCCACATCCGTACTTTGCATATTAATTACAGGGAATGAAATGCTTGCTAGTTGATCTGAACGTGATGCAAAACGTGCAGTGTACTAGTCTCAAATTGATGATAATCGTCATACTAAAGCTGAAAATGGGTAAAGCACTAAATGTGGACTTCAACAGTCAACAGCTTGGTGCTATCATACTAACCTATATGGACTTTCAGACATGAACCTCGTACTTTGATAAGCCTGTCGATCCAACCGACATCTGATCTCGTTAGCTCAATACCGCTATCGCTCTGGTGATAGCGTCAACGGGTATTTGAAGTCACCGGAAAAGCACACTTAGAACAGCAGTTTACAATCTTCAGAAAATTACTTTGTTAAATTACCGCATAACATAAGTACACACCACACTCCACATTGCCTGCATTACTTCTATAAAACTTAACGCAAATCTTTCACTCCGAAGCAAACTGAGGACTGTAAGCTTGGTTGACCTTGAGAAGTTTTGATTAATTAGGTTTCGAGAAGCATGCTTTTACTTTGGTCGTCTGTTATTTGTATCATAAGATTACGTAAAGTAACTACACTACTTATAGGTCGAACTTCGGACACAAGCTGATGGGGTCTCTCACATGTTCCACAAGTTTAACCGCTCAAAAGTAAGATGTACGATAGATATAAGTGTGTGTACTTTTATCACATCCAACCCCCTTACCACTAGCAATAATTGTTATCATCTCACCATAACAACCGACTACGTTGTCACGTTTTACTCAGAATTTACTCAGAATTGTCAGTGGACTTTATGGTAAGGAACGCAAAAAAAAAGATGCGCGGACTGAAAGTGATGAGAGGCCCTGACAACAAGAATTGCGCTACTTCAATCGGAAACCAGTGTCCTTCGGTAGCAGTACTTGACGAAGCTAACATTATCTTTCCGGCAATCGGTGGCGAGAAATAACAGATGTAAAAATTGTGACCGACTGAAATTGGGGCATTTTTACTTGCCTTGTAATTTCTATCTAGTAGTAGGCAACTTACCAGGTCAGTCTTGCTTTACGACGACTAGCGGAAATGTGGGCGGAAACCAGATGTATACGCCTAGCTCCAACTCTTCGTCCTTAAGTATCTTGTTGACGAGACCAAAAGCGAATGCAACCTGTCAAGGAAAGGTGTGGCAGGGAAAGCATATATGCACAAACATGGCCGCGTCAGTTTTGTTTCGCATGCAGGTTGGTTAAGTGATCAAATTTTTATGGCAAGAACGAAAATGCACGACTTCAACGTTGTCCATATTGCAATCATTTTGACAGTATATTTGAGTAAGACCGTTCATACTGCTCACTTTTAAACACGCCAGTTGTAAACTTTGATGCAACTGGCATTATTTTTGCAATCGGCCGTCAACAGAAGTAATTCAGA
>LOND01006183.1:12709-23919 GCA_014220965.1 Paragonimus kellicotti
ATGCTATGTGGGTGGAAAGAGTAAAATCTTACCTCACTTAGGGGTGTCTACTTTAACCCAAAATAAAACGGCTACTCAGTTGTACATCGTATGTAATTGTGCCACCGATTCCATCAAGCACGGAGTATTCCTTATCGTTATATAAATATGGCAGAAAATGAGTTGACTACAGTCAGGGGTCATATCCGTCAGACCTTCCGAACATATCCCCCTTTGTACTGCCACAGCATATAGTTCCTCGTCCTTCTCAAAACAAAAATACCCCTTCTACTCTACCTTTTTTGTTAGATTTTATCTGTGCCGACCATTCGGCTACCTACTCTCAATTTAGTCGTGGTGCTGAAATTTTGCTGTTCTCTTCAGGATTGTTTTGTTTAGGTGTTTGAATTTTACAGTGTGTAAGTTATTGAATAAGCACGGTAGGATTATTATCAGTTATCATTTAGACGGAACTGTATCACACTTATAGAAATATTTGCCGAGGCGGTCACTGTTCTTCTAAAGCTAGGGATGTTATTTTTCATTCAAAAAACCCAAGCAATGTAGGTTTGTCAGTTTGATGAGTGAGAGTGAACCACCGTCAGAAACCACCAATTAACCTGGCTTAATAACCTAGATAGTCAAGAACACATCTGGATTGCTCCACTCGTCCAGCCTGTAGATTACCCAACCCATACTAACTAGGTATTGAATTACGGTCACTTATAAAGCCATCGGAATTGGTTTGCGCGATCTACCTCCCCAATAAGCTAAAAAAAACGGTATATCCGGACTTTTGAACTCCTTTGACCTACTATTATTTAACCGATGTCAAGATTGTTGATTGACATCAGCCAGCTTTGTCAAGTGATGAAATTCGGCGAAAACCGTTTTTTTTTTAGCAGAGAGATATTGTTACGACGGGCTTGATGAAGAAAAGCATATACTATGACGTACCGTGCATTTCACTGCACTACTTGTTTGGGTTGACTGATCTGCTTTTTTGTATGGGATTGGGTAATCAAACTCCCTGTGTAATCACTCTTGTCAATAAACATTAATTACCGAAGTGACTTATATACTATCCTCATTGGTCAAATGGACACAGTCCCTCTCACAGTCAGTCTGCATTTATTAGTACAGTGAGGTTGAGCTACTGCAGTGATTTCGAGTGAATTATTTACTTTACATGTCAGTCTTTATTCCTTATCTTTCACGGATCTCTATCCACAATTCACATTTTCGAAACTCATTTCTCGCTATTTTAATCTTTTCCCATTTTCGACTTCATTGGTTCAACACACACTTCTTATCTAGTTTTTACACTTCCGTATGTCCATACATTTTAATACACCTTGGATATCCCTGCAGCCAACTGGATAAGTCTTTGAAGTGTTCTTCGCCACGAGTGACCTCAAAGTTCACAGCTGATGGTGCGCCAATCAGGGTAGCTCCTGATGGCTGTCGATTGGTGGTACAATACTGAAGTATCAGCTTGACGACTGTCGTCACTTGCGCAATGCAGCTCACCAATTGGACTTTACACACACACACACACATACACACATAGGGGCACACGTTTCTCAGTAGTGTACTGTCTGTCACCATCTTTGAGATTTCTCGTCCCATTTCTGAAGTCAGCATCAATGATAGCAGCAATAGGGTTGTGAGTAATACATATATTTAGCTATAATGAAAGTGAGGGAATAACACTGGTTTAGAATGAAGGACTAGACATGATGAGGTGCAAAATCCTTGTGCAAGAACTAAGTCTATTCGTACAAATTTGCCGGCACCTTACACGCAACCAAACGACTCATAAAGGGATGTATGATGACATCTTTGTGGTCTCCACTCACTGACAAAAACATGGCTTCTAACCTTCTCATTGTTTGTTCGCCAACTCCATCGTGTACATACAATGGAGCAGTAACGTTTGCCAGCACAGGTTCTCATTGCACCTAATATTACTGCCAACAGCTGTTATGTTTTTAACCACAGTGTAACGTGTCACTAAGTGTGGCTTCATAAATAAGGTGTGAATGACACCACGTTTTGATCTCAAAAGTTTCATAAAGTGAAGAAGACTATCCCAGACTTAGACATATGATCTTTAACTTCACTCACCGCACAACTATCTTTCAATGTATAGCTTCCTAGCTATACGAATCAGTCAAAGCCTCAAGCAATTTGTTTGTCAATCCAGTTTACTATTGCAGTTACAGAGTTGAGACAGGGCCCTAAACTTTGGAACCGCAAAACACATCCTATACAACAGGTTGGGACTAAAAATAATGTCTAACACTCGCGTTTTCAAAGTGCAATACCCTCATATTAACACAAACCAGGTCTCTATTCCTCACATTTCACATGACGTCAATGTCTTGATTTTGTAAGTACCTGTTCCAAAATTTCAGCACAGAAACCGCAAAAGGAGCAAAACGTGTGCATGAAAATAAGTTTAACATAAAATGTGGCTTTTGTTTCCCATTAAATCCCAAAATGACTGATCTGTTATGTTCGAATACAACAACGACCAATTGGTACCCTTCTACCGCCAATATCGATGCAGGTGGCAAAGTACAAGTGAAAAGAACCGCTTTTTCTTGTCACAGATTCGCCATTTTGACAGAAAATAAAGAGCAGTGGTGCCTGATAATACCGTAGCTAACACCTTACGCCAATATTTACCACTTGTTGTATCAGGTCAAGTGGTCCACATTTAAAATCTACTTCCGCAACGTCGGTCTGTCCTATAACGCATACGGCCTACCTCATCCGTATCTCGACCGGTCCACACATTGCCTTCGTTCGGAACCAGTCTGGTGGTTGGCGACTTGGTCCGAGGACCCGGCCTTCCTCAGTCGGAATCTCAGTGAATGGCTCCGAGCTAATCCGGAGGCATTTTACAACCAGTCTGCCTATCCTAACTTGTCCGATCGTCTAGCAGAATTCAAGGCGCAGCGAGACTATCGGTTGGGTATCTATGGCGTTTTGGGTTGCGTGCAAGGTAAGTGTTTCTTTTGTGCATCTACCTGGTGTGCGGCATTTTCACGTTACACTAGCCTGCTACTCGTCACTAACAGTAGAAGATGCTTTCTAGACCCAAGTAGTTTATTTTTTAACCGTTTCTTAAGTAGCTCACAGGAAAGAATTTTGATTCAGTGAGTTTAAAAAATTAGTGGTCCGTGTTATAAAAACTGTTAGTTTAATTTCGCTTTGTTTGTTGTTTTTCTAACATGCAAATGCTTGGTCACTTATGCTAGGCAACGTCATCAGTGTAACCTTGTGTGCGCATTCCAGCGGCGAAACAACCCCTTATCTGGATACCAGGAGTGTATACTAAATTTAATTTGTATGGAGTTCCTACGTCAGCATATAAGGAAAACTGACGAATATACGTGTCCTAGAACTTAACCATAAGATGGATGCATTCCTAAAGGCTGAGTAATACGGGCTGATTACTATAGTCTCAGTATAATTTGGTCAGCTCGCAATGTACGACACCCACGAAAATCTAGTTAGCCTCAGCCAATGAACGAAAAATTTAATTGTCCCGTTTTGACGGGAATGATCTGATGCATTCTGCTGTTTTGGTCGATTTTGTAAGTTTCAGTCGAAACACGGTATTGTTACTGTGGATTTCATTACTTATGACGACCTACTATATGAGTAGATGCAAATCTTGTTACCTTTCCGTTATCGCCTCCCAAATAACACATACAATAACGCCAATAAGTATTGCTCTGTTGTAATCTTGCTCATATACACCGTCATATCTTTTGTCTCGGTCTCTGTTTCTATCATCATCCGATCGATGTGATATGCACCCCCATCGGATTCTTGTGACACACACTGTTCAGTGGTTGTTTCAACATCGCCGTTTTAATAATATTGTTGGTTTTGGGGCATGAGTAATTTCTTCCACTTCTCGAGATGATCATTCTAAAGCGACAAAATCCCGTTGAACAAGTGTACATTTTATTGCTTTAGTGCGCTTGATTTCACAAAACATTGATTGATAGGGAACGCTTTGATAGGAAATTTATGTTGTCGATTTGTTTCCTAAGCCATATTTAATTTGGAGCCTGCATAGTAGACAACATTGATAGGCATCTGATAGTAATATGTTTTACTTAGTCGATGTTGACTCATGCCTCTTGCTAAACAATTCACTTAGGTCGATGTGCTTCCTACGTCGGCAGGCTAGATTTTTCGAGTAACATTGACCCATCCTAACCTCCTGTGGTGGCTGCTTCTCAGCATTCGCTTGATCTCATCTTGTTTACTGGCGAGGTTTTCGTGCTCTGTTTCCCGCTTCATATACCACGGGGTAGCATTCGAATTTTTGTGTTCCAGTTTCTGCCCCACTCGTCCTCACTTAGTTGCATTTTCCGGCCAACCGCTAATAATTTTGCCAGTTTGACTTTGCCCATTCTAAACAATCTTTGTTTCCCAACCAGTTGCTTAGTCATTCCGTGTGTCTAAAAACAGCTACACACGTGACTTTGATTTGCTTGTCCGACTACTGACCTCTTCTTTTCGCCACAACTGTTGTGGCGCCATATTTAAGAGGATTTTATCTTAATGGTTTAATGGACATGTTACAATCTCGAATTTTCGTGGTACTTATTATTCCTTTCGGATGCATAAGGTTGAGGTAGCCTCGAAAATTCGAGTATAGCTAAAAAAGTCAATGTTTACTTGAAACACTGAGCTCCTTGTAGTCACTTCATTAAAGCGTAAAGAAGGCATACTCATCAGTAACAAACATAAACCGTACAAGACAATTTCAAATGCTGTTGTCTGAAGCCAGTTATCACGGAAACAGCCCGAATGAGTAGTGTCCCAAAAATTCACTAAGGATGGTGCACTTCTATGCCCGATCTTGTGCATGAACAATTCTGCGTACCATATAGATCGTCGTTAACTGATGGATATTTTGAACCCTGTTCACAAATTGTAATCTTGACATAGCCTGAAAGATTGCTTTGAAGTAGCGCAAACCTTCGCACATATTTCGTTGACTACTCAAGTAGGGTATCTTGCGGACTTCGCCTACTGTTCTACGACTACTCCTCTTCGCAAGACAATTGGATTTCCATGTAATTTTATATTCAGTTAGAACTGTGATATAGACGCTTCACATTTATACCCTGAAGACCTTACACTGTTGTGCTAAGGAAACGTTTGATTTGATGTTGAAGGGCTTGGGCACAAACCGGTAAACTGTGCTGTTGTAGGCAGTTCGTTAAGCCCAACACCAGCGGACATCCGAGAAGTGATGTAATGACGAGGTCCATGTTAATCTTGCCGAAGGGATTATTGCATTGACGATAAGTTGAAGGTATTTTTGATTTTTCTTGATATTGATTACTGGCTTGTTTTTAACTCACTTCAGCAATATTCACTGCAAACTATTTTTTATCTCACAAAGTTGAATTTGGATATGCTCATTAATACGTATGGATGGTACGTGCACTTAATCACAAGGCAACATGGGACGGTTAATATCTTTTTTTGCTGTTCCTCTCCCAATTACTTACAAGCATGGTTTAATCAGAATCCTGTTTCACAGAGATGTGCGTATTGATACCTTTGAAGAAACTACAGGCAAAACAGGAGGTGCTGGGAAACTTTTCGCCACCAAGCTGACTCCGTTTGGTCATTTAAGACACTGCTGCACAATCAATGCCCGAAGTTACTGGTCATTAGCAAATTAATCTATATCCGAACTTGTCAGCCGGGTCTGTGTAAACAAAAATGTTTGTGGCAACCTATCGAGTTACCACTGTTTAGACTACGCAATGTTCTTCGTGATTACACGCTTATCCGGTCACTGTTTGTTCCCATTTGTCCGATGTATATAGTCAGCATGTTTTACGTTTGCGACCAATTACAGTAAACGAAAGGTTAACATCGCAACATGTGCTTTTTTTCTGCTATGAACTCAATTTTTGTTGCAATATTCAGCCACACGTCTGTACACCTGTTTGTTGTGTGATTGTGTATACCTCTGATTGTGACCATCACTCTAGTCAACTATTATTTATGCTCAATTCCCACACAAACATTCTGTTGCAAGCTGTGCTAAAGTTCCTGGCGCACGTGATTGGGAACAACGGGAGTTTGCGTGCGAGTTGTCGTTTGCATTCAGGGTGTTTTGAATCGCTCGTGCATTCGTACGGGTTGTCCCTGGGCTATGTGGAGAAAGTGCGTGGTGAGGTGAACTGTTCCGTCAACAAGCCTGAAGGCTTGCCGTTGTTACCGCATCGCACGACCCACATCAGTTCTCCGGTGACCGAAGCACTGACTCGTCTGTCTTTCGATATTGCCGATGCGGACAACGTCTTACCGTTTACGTTCACCGGCATGATCAATCTGTGTTTGGAGTTGTGCATCACCCTCGGATTGCAGTCCTACACTCTGCTATCGACGGGTTCCGTCCACGCTATAACCGTTGGCTCGACTACACTTGTGCTCGGTGTATGCGTGCTAGCTCATATTCAGGCAGGTTATATCACCTTTGGTCAGTTTAATTGTCCATTTCGTGATTCCCCTGAATCTGCATTTGCGGTAATGGCTTCGAAACAGGAATGAAGATCATGGCCGGCAATTATGGGCAACATGCATCAGCTGATTAGCGATGAAATAATCTAATTGGTGATTGGCTGGTTAATTTGTTCAGCATGCGAACAAACTATTCGTTCATCAATTATCAAATTTGCTTTGATTGTCTTCCTATTTACTTGTTTGTCTTTCCCGTAACCGTCTGTATAATAATTAGTGATCACTTCTTGGGTCTCCTCCATCGCGTTTGCAATCGGTCATTTGGCATGTGTTCGAAAGCTCCATGGTCTGTTACTTACTGGTGTGCTTCATGCACCAGCGGGATTTTTCGACAGAGTCCCACAGGTGAGCCCCATTTAATGACCAAGAACTCTTGTAAATAGTTTACCTAACATTCACTTCTGAAATTCAGACTAATTCACTTGTCTGAGAATGCTCATATCTCACTACACATATTAGCCCTTATGAAACATGTACTACAGGCTGGGCACTTTTTATACCTTGAATTTTTGTCTGCGTGGTTTTAAGTTCTGTTGAGTTATATAACTAATGAGTTTGCGTAGTTTTATCGAGGTATTACGATGCTTAACATCTAACTGAAACCTCATGTGTTATGCGGTAAGGGCATCCATTTGGCGATACTGTTCAATTTTAAATCCGTCATGGAACATTTTCTGCAAATAGCAATATTCTCATGAACTATGGGCTAAATCCCTGTTCCACTTAAACCTGTGTAGTGCAAGGGACGCTTGAGTTTTGGTTTCTTCGAGTTCGATTATCGAGTAAACAGTTCGCAGATAATGTAGGATGATTTACCTGATATTTTCCTCATCTTTATTTTCTTTCAGGGGCGAGTAATCAATCGATTTGCACAAGACATTTCCACCTTGGATGGACCACTGATGGATTCGTTGAAAAGCACATTCAACTGTTTCCTTCACTGTACCTTAACTGTATGTACCGCTTGTAGTATAAACCCGTGGATTGTCATTCCCGTTGCCTGTCTGACAGCCCTCTACATGATCTTGCAGGTATGGGCTTTGATTCGTCTGACTTGCATCCTCAGTCCACATTATTCATTTGCATGCTACACCATGATTGTGCATTTGTTAATGTTGTTGTCGTCCTTAGTGCTTCGAAATCTCGCACGCTGGTGTTTCAATATCATATTCCATCCCATCTTAAGCTCCGCTAATCAGCTGATGCTGTTGGACCACTAGTTACCGTCGTATTAAAAGACAACTCTTGTTCCATTCTGCTATTATCAGCTTTTTTATATATGCTGCCGTATGCTTTAACAGAGAGATGGCCAATCCCAAAGTATAGCATTCGGATACATCGGTGTGAACCACTGATGTATTGCTGTCCATGATGATGATGGACTCTGGTGTATCAGATTCGTGGTTTGAATTTTTTATTATAACACACTTCCAAAGGACGATTGAGTTTGGATTATTTCATGAATACTGTTGAATACAGATACGATTGCTAGTTCTCAGCCACTTTCAGACCTGCGTCCAACTGCGTGTAATATGCACGCCCTCAGGCTAGTCGCAGTCATTATCTCTTTGTAGCAATTGTAATTTTATTGTTTATTCTATCTGAACTGTTTTGTGATATCCATGTTGGGTAGTTGACTACAAACACTCGAGTGTCCACTAACCCGAGTCGTCTAGAGGACGCTCATATTGCTATATCTGTTAGCTTGTTCACACCAACCTGCATGTTGATATGGATATCTTCCCTTTTTAATTAATGTTGTCTTTCTGTCAGTAAAATGTAGCAAATGACAAATTTAGTGCATACGTTTTGTGTTTTAGTGACTGCAATCAGTTCGATACTGACCATTAAGTACCACCTAAAACTGAACAAACGAAGCTGAGATAACCTGAGCTGTATTTTAATACAAGCATGTCAAGCACCCAATAGGCGGTGAGTGAATCGTATTTATCAACGTTTTTGAGGTAACAAAACCATGGATTTTCGTCTCAAGGACCATAACATCTCAGGTACACTGACCGCATAAATTTAGCTCTGACTTACTAAGTCACCTTGAGTCAAAACCTGGCGAGCATGCTTTACTTGGACCTGTCATTTTCAGACCGAATAAAAAAACGAAATATGGAAATGATGGTTGAATGTGAAATAGGTAGCCTTGATACACGATGGACCATCCTAAGATTGCAGATGTGTTGTAACATCTGTAAAAGTAGTTGTAGACCAGACCAGTTTTAATACATTGACAAAAGGCACTCAAAATAAGGTTTCGCGAGCACTTCCGAAAATCTTTGTAGTTGTCGCGGTACGATATATCACATTTTCAGTATGATCTTGGAGGATTTGCTAGATTGGCTTGAAAACATGAACCAACTTGACTCTGAGGCCAGAATCGACCAGTTGTGTCATAATTGCGTTGGGGACAGTGCGTTGTTGTGTTTTCATCAACTAAACGTACACTCATAAACAGACGTCTTGTTGCGTGATCGATGTGTCCCGCTCCACAGGTACAAGTAAATATGTAAATGCTGAAGAAGACAGCACCATTGGGCAGTGCTTCTCCAAGTTGAAGGTGTACTGAATTTGAGATGGCCGTTATTCTCATCTGTGCATAGTGGTTCACGTGGTTCCAACCAAATCTTCCAGTCAGCTATATACGTGCGATTTCATTGTTGTGCGGAAATTTTATGTAAACTTAGACATGCATCGTCCTCTTCCACAACACTATTTATGTCCCGTTGCTGATAGCTGAAACATCATGCACTCCACATAGATACGGATTAGTACACACGTATTTCTGATGAGTAATCGAGAGTTTAATTTCAAGTTCGATACCATTCAAATTTGATCACAACCTTTGCATTTACACCAACCTGTGTTTTCCGGAAAGAAATTCGTCAAGCGAAGGCTAAGCGGACAAGCTGATCAGTGCTCACCGAGATCACAGTCCAGGGAGACCAATCCTTCCATCTGTCTGATTGCCGCGACCACCTCTTGAAAGTTATTATATGATCACTTTACTATACTCCATCGGTGAATTGACCATTGCGTCCGAAAAATCCGATCAGGGGAAGCCCAAGAAACTAAAAACAATCTCAGTTGACTAGTTTAACAAAACCGTTTTTATTGAAAGGTAACACTATTCATATTAGTGATTGTTATTTGGCTACAGTGTTGGTTGCTGTTGGTCCAGTCTGGTATTAGGCTGTCCGATGTGAATGTTGCTCCAATTCAGTCTTGAAATAAACCGACGTGTTGTGTTGTACTAGTAGGACGCGGTGGTTTATTCAGTCTACCCTAGGTTGGTGTCTATCCAGGCATCTTGTGATAGAACATCACGAGAATGATAGTCTCCATAACGGGACAAAAAGTTCTCCGGAAAATCTGATTCCGCCAGTTGAACCCCATTTGAATGGTTATTGACGACTCGACAACAAAACCTATCTACTACAGAAGACCTTGCCAACAAGTTTTGGGGGATACTTAACGGTTGCATCATGGAGGTTCAGTCTTTTACAGCGTAAAGCCTAAATCAGAGTTTTCGAGTGTTTCATCGTGAACTTAGAAGAACTTCATAAATGGTTAAAAATCCGTCTATCGGAACTAACTGTTACAGCTTAGTAAGAACTAAATTATTGCGTAACATCTTCCGTGGTGTTGGTTAACAAAGATCCGATGATGAACTGGAAACAACAGCCTATTGTAAGTCAATGACAACTCACGTCATTCATATTTTTAACAGTGAGAAACTCGTCTACTGTCGCAAACGTTGCATGCGGACATCATACAGACGTACAGCTAAAGACTGTTACTTATTCGTACTGAACCAACAAGAAATAAAACACTGATTGGAGTTGTCCGTTATCAGTGTGTATCAGAAACTCCGTATGCGCTTCTATCAGGTTTATTTAAGGTGTAAGCCTTTAACCCATGAGACGTTGTTGCTGTTCTTTCCGTTAAGTCTGGATATTGTCGTGCTGCTTAAAACTAGACGAGGAACCGACGTATTTGGGATTGGCAGCTGATGTGATAAAGTGTTTGCAGCATTTTCTTCATCTATGGTTCTGTTACGCCATGCTTTGTAACAAACCTACAGAAACGTCCGTTTTGCACCTTTTTGCTTCAAACAGGGGCTTCTGTCCTTCATACTGTTCATGACATAGCTGTCCACTTTGTCATTTTGTGGCCAAGCTGCATTTGATCAGAAAAACTAATCTGGTTCGGTTGCGAGAACGACCAATCAGTGTTTATTAATATCAATTCTGCTCTAGCAATCTCCCCTTGTGCTGTTTAGTTCCGTTTAACTGCGAAACAGGCTTCCGTAATAAGTTTTCACAGACTGGTGTGAACCGTAATTTGCAATTTATTCTGCATATGCCCGAATATCGTCAACTACATAAAATGTTGATGGACATTCCTTTGCCATTTTCTTACTCCCAGAAAGTTTACGTGGCTAATTCGCGACAACTGAAACGGATCGAGTCCATCTCTCGTTCACCGATATTCTCCCACTTTTCCGAAACGTTGTCGGGTGCGGACAACATCCGCGCATACAGCATGACAGATGAGTACGTGGAAATCAATTATGTACGTCTAGACGCCAACAACGCCGCTGCTTATGCGGGTATGACCGCACAACGGTGAGTATCCTTCGAGTTTACGTT
>LOND01006187.1:13592-27804 GCA_014220965.1 Paragonimus kellicotti
CTTTGATAGATTACCCTTTCTTCTGACTATCACCACTTTCGATTCGCAAAACGTTTGTAGATTTGGATTGCTGAGAAATCCGCGGTGGCTGTTAGCCATGAACTCGGTACAGATATCGATCATTGTTGTGTCCTACGCGATCGGTTTTTGAATTTCGTGAAACTCACTGTTCCCGATGGTACTGGTCGCTTGTCTAATGTGAACAATCAGTGTATACGCTTAATTGCTCGGGGTCACTCGGATGCTGCCGCGATTGCTCTAGCCAAAGATTCAGTGAACGAGGCATGGGCAGATTTGTTGGAATTAATTGAAACCCGCAAACAGTTACTCAAGGCTGCTTGGGACATGCACCACTTTGTCGGGGACTGCCAAGTGAGTGAGGTTTTCTGCTGACGTTTTTGTGCTGGTTTCTATAATCAGTTACTTCGTCTGTATTAGATAAATGATTTTATACGACCGTTTGCTGGATAAACGTTTTCTACGGTGCAGCATTTATATAGAGATAGGAATGTTTGCAATTCTTTAATCTTTTCGGGGGAACGTTCTGATGTATTTCATCTGAGTTGGAATTACACGCCGTTTTTTCTTTAAAAATTTTTGACAGA
This sequence comes from Paragonimus kellicotti, assembly GCA_014220965.1. Taxonomy (NCBI): domain Eukaryota; kingdom Metazoa; phylum Platyhelminthes; class Trematoda; order Plagiorchiida; family Troglotrematidae; genus Paragonimus; species Paragonimus kellicotti. The sequence goes on from LOND01006187.1 coordinate 14,198, forward strand.
CGCCTTAATCTCTTATTGACAAAAACTTATGAACCCTAGATTATTTTTAGTAGCAATACAACGAAATAAAACTGAAACATACGATACCGATTTACATTCAGGTTGGATCGATTTCTCTTAAATAAGGCCTACGTTAGGCTGAATGAAGCGTAACATGTGAACAATATTAGACTTCACTGTTATGTTTATTAGCGACGAATGTGACTCACCCTCTAACTGAAGAACTTTGTCTAACAGAATTACACTACTCAGGCACATTGCTGGATATATGTGTTGATCTACTGTTCCAGTACTCCTGATTAGCAGCCGGACAATCTCCTCGCGTTGTTGTCCGGACGACACCGACGTTCGTCAGATCACCATCTAATCGTACAAAGATTATCATGTCCACTGATTGTTTCGTCATAATTTTGCGGAATTTTTTTCAGGGACTATTTAAGTGTTGCACGAAGTACCCTGCAGCAGACAGGCGGTTAGTAATCCGTTCCAGACCAATACTTTGAGAATAGCACGGTGTTTGAAGTATAGTATAATACTTTCTGATCCATGCACTTTGAGTGATCTTCTTCAGCATTGTTGTACCCCAGGTGATATTCTCTCCAATACTGTTTCCCAGATCTCGTTGTCCACATTTTTCATGTTAGCGTAATGTACAAACGACGACTTCCCACAGTTTCCTCCAGATGTGCTCAAAACTGAGTGGATAGTCGTATGCTACTAACAGCCAATCCTGTTAGGGGAGATTGCTTCGTGATCAAATGCCACTTCTGACAGTACGTACGGTCATTGAAAGGCACGAACTCAATTTGAAAAGTGTGTCAATATTTCACAGAAGCGGAACCCAATACTCGCGCAAATTCATCGACGTTTGGGAGTTCAGGCAAAATTTAACCAACAAACATGTCGACCTGGATCTGAAGAGAAATCAGAAGACTGGCTTATAGATGGCGGGTTTGAAGCGTTCGGAATTCAGTTTGGCATGAATTAGCTAGTCCAGTGGAGCACCATCTCATCATGGTATATGTTGCGTTCAAAAGGTGAACCACCTACCTCTGCATTCCGGTCTTGATTGCTTCTGCCATAAACTTCAATATCTTAAACGCTCTTGACCTTTACGTGTTTGACGTTTTATCTTTTGTCCCTACGATTGCTGCTTGAATTCTCATCTAAAATTGTAAAGCGGCGAGTCGAAAACACTTACCTTGTTTCTCACGGAGTTGCACCGGCGACTTTGCCTGGCATACTGATGAAAAATGTGCAATCTAATCAGTCAGCTCAGAGAACAACCATTATCACCTCGAGAAAATCATGTTTCTCGACTGTTGACAGATTTTCTCAATGTCCATCTTTTACCAAAATGGGCGGAGGCAATGCTGTTGATTCACCGTGTTAAGTATGTCCCAACGGCCTTGAGTAGTGGTGTTCTCGAATTCTCAGCGAGAGCTGCCGTGTTGTTCGATCGGTCTACCATACTCCACAAGAACAACATAGGTCTGGACAGGTAGATTTTCATTTTTAAGAAGTAACGGTGAACTGGGAATACATTAATCTGTAGGCGGAATTCCGTCGTAACATAATTGTCGATAATCAGGTTCATTTGTGCTAACCATTCTTCGGCGTTATCACACTTGAACAACACTCAAATATGTCTGTTTTCCCTCACATCCTTACGGTTGAGTGACATTTTTGTCATATGATGAAGCTTCCTAGGTAATCGTCATTATGAAGAATATTCCTCTTTAATTTAAACTCGACATTTTCACGATTGGGTCTTATTAGGTCTCATATCTGGCTGACTACTTATTAGTGGTACACTTCCAAGCTCAACAGTAGCGTAGGTAGATTCTAGCGCTCACTGGCGGGACAATCCCGTCAAAATACTTTGCTGAGCTGTCAGCGTAGCTACATAGTTTAGCTGGTATCATACATGACCAGTAAAAGGGTACGATTCCCGTCGCCCGGTCACATCCAGTGGAGGCCCAGATTTTTGTAATTGCGTGTCACTCAACTTCTCAACTCAACCTGATTAACTATTGGCAATGCGTATTATGTGTGCTCGTAATTCTTAACATCTCTGCGCACAAGAGCAACAGTAATGAGACAGCGGTTCCTTATGCATTGATCCGCTGTATGCAATAGTGTCTAGCCTCAATGGGAATATGACCCTCCAGCTATTGGCTGTCCAGGAAAACCGGTTGCCTCGCAAGTCAGGTTTTTGAGCTAACGACTCCAAGTGGGATCTATCAGGCCGACGGAAGTAATCAGTAATTGTTCGCAATTACCGTTGCATCAATTGACCAGTTCGTTCGTTTTTAACTTTATTCCTCCTCTGTTTCCAATTTTTACTTCTTCAAACCAAGACATTCGATAAACGTAGTGCTTCTGCGGTGCACACGCTCCGGTTGACTGATCAGATAAACATCGTTTCCGATGGCAAACTGTGTCTTGCTTTTGAAATACACTGCTATACTTCTAACATCGTCATTCATCTGAACTAGCCTGTGTGCTGTACAATAGATCAGTAGCTCTCTGTCGGGATTTGTTGCGATAACGAAGCTGAATCTCGTGGATGAGTGGAAGTGTGGTTTGCACTGAATACCACGAAATGAGCAGAACTTGTTCCTTTGGACCCAAATTGATGACCCGCTCTGTCGTCATTATAATAGCCTCGGTTAATGAAAGGAGAACCCAATGGCAGTTTACTTGCTAGACATGTATATACTCCGACAGATGCTGTCAACAATGCTTTCCACGATGTCTTCTTTGATCCTATGTAATTGAGCATCATTGTGTTTGTCAACAAAAGGAAGCAGTTGTAGGGTATCCTGTCATCCCAAATCTTTGTGTGCACTGTCTTCCTAAGCAACCAGATTTCTTGGAAATGTGAACTCTGAACACTGCTAACATTTGAGGGGAGCGTTCCAGAAGTTTTAGTAATTTCAACCCTTTTATAAAGAAGCTTACTAAAACAAAATACTGACAGTACAGCCAGTGCGAGTGAATACAAGAATACGTCGACTTCTCAATCGTTTTCTGTGAAACATCAAACGTTTGATTATGAAATTAATGTGTTTGGACCACATAAACCTCAGAATTACTACAACCTGCTGTTTCATATAATCACGGCGATATACTTGGGCTCTATTCATACGAAGAGTGGAAAAGCTTGTGGTGAGCTTGAAGTACATCCCAACCTTCATCAAGTGTAACTCTGTTGAGATAAAAACTCGTGACATTTATTGCACACGGAAGTTCGTAGACTACGTTCTGACTGCTATCAGTTCCATATACTTCATAAAACGATGATATTTGAATGTTTTATCGGAATTCTATTCAATGAGCAGAGCATATCGGAAGTGTGATTTTAAAAGCGTAATTGGAAATGAGCACTGCTGTGGTCGATGGCAGCATATGCTTTTATAACAGTCTACCGTATGTTTGTAAAAATGCAACGACAACTCTCCTTTTGTTATATTTGTTAATCTCTTCATCCACATACAAGTGGATGCATATTTTGTGATGTTTAGTTTTACGAAATATTACGAACTATCCTACCATAGATCACGTTTCGTTTTACCGTCTTCAATATGCCTATGCGTATTGTACCACATGACCTGATCGATCGCCTTGACAATCTTGTATGTGTCCACTGTCGAAAATCCATAGTTCCCCATTTGTAATCTCTGATTAACGTCTCTCACAACACAAATGTGCTCGTCTGCGACTAATCCTCTTATCAATAAGTCGTTGAAAATTTTATGAAACCTCGACTGCATACATGCGCGTTTTTACAGAGGTAAGAGAATTGAACTGTCCTTGATGTACGAGTTATCCATGGTCGACATGATTTTCCTTGTGTGATTCACTAAGCCATACTTCCTTCATTGATTGACCTTTATCACTCGGTGCCTACATTGAATCAGTTTATGTTTTAATCAGAAACAGTATTGTATTATTTATGATACTCCCGGTGCCAAATGTTAGTTTGTGCAACACACATCAATTACTTTCAGCCAACTTAAGCTGTTTGATCACGTCGCCCATCAATACATTTTCTCTGCCGCTTGTGTTGCTTCTCAGTGTTACACTGGTTGCTGGGCGTACTGTGATGCCTGGTACTACAACATAGGGATGACTAAGCCAAATATGGATTTTCCTAACTCATTCACTTAATGGCCTCGGGGCGTGCCAGCTTTTGGGCGTTGTCCCCGTCATCATTGACTGTGTAATCTGTCCTCCTTCCTTGCGCGGACTTACCTATTGATCACTATAGTCTGTCAAATGACTGAACGGATGTTGTACTGATCTATTCTACGATCATACAGTACAAATTACTTACGTGAATTCGTTATCAACACAAAGTGTATTATCTTTCTTATACCATACAGTCGATTTCGGTTGACCGACTGTATTTATGGATGGGTGTAACCTATGTTTCATCACATAGTTGAACTGTGTGTGGTTGTCCTCTGTTATAACGCCCATTAATAGCGCACCCAGCTGTGTCCTGATATACGACAATTATTATATTGATATGAAATAGATGCAAATTATATTACTGGCAAACGAACTACTTGGTAGATTCCAGTTTGGAACGGCTGTCTTGATATGCCCAAACGCGAGGTTTTCGTGCATTCGGCGCAACATTGTAGCACATCTGGCGGTCAAACGCATGCTTTATAGGTGCACTTGATTCTTGTTACTGGTTCGATTCCTGCAGAAGCCAGGACCTCTCAAAGTTGGAACTTGTGATGCTTGCATTGAATGATTTTCCCTCTTTCCACGATATAGCTTGCGAATGTTTCACTGTAGTTTTTCTCTGATAGCCTATACATAAGCTTATTATGCTAAACTAAATGGTACACATCTAGTATTGTTGTTAATCCGCTGCGCTTGGGGACCTGTCTCAAATACAAATTCTCTCGGATGATTTGTACCACATTGAATGTATTGTTTTAATTATCACTTGCTAGTAACCGCTGATATTATCGTTGATCTGGTGTACGAATGTTTGAGCTCTTTACACTAGTATTGCGGGTACAAATCTGTTAATTTCAATATCCGCTGAATATCAACAAGTACGAGAATGGTCAGTGTGCAGCATCAAGTTGGGAATTAGGTGATGAAGACATTTAGATCGAATATGATCCCAGTTTTACATACACAGTCTTGCACGAATCTAAGAGGCTTAGACGTTCATTTCTGTGCCATCATTTCCAGTCAAGTAGTTGATTCTAAAAGTCCGTTCGCCATGTTTACATCCTATCGACCTGTGTATTCGCTAAATTTCACAGGTGCAGCGTTTGAAGCCACTTTGTTTTCTCAGTACTATGCCATGACCTTTGATCTATGCTAACATTATAGGTGACATTCTAACCATTCGTATAGGCCGAATTCAATGTCTGATTGGTCTAGGCGTATCAGGCGGAAATTTCCCAATCAAAGCAAGCTCGCAATATTCCACGCGCAATTCAACTCTGTGCCAAGGCAACCAGTAGCATACTAAACAATTGCTGAATGGAGCAGAAATAAAAAAGGCTTATAAAACATCGAGGAAAATGGGTTGTTAATAAATACGAAGGAAGGATCAGGAGGCATTTTCTTTCCCATGCAGATTGCGTCGTAACTGCGACTAAAATCTCTTCACTCTTAAGATGCAAAACCATGTGTACTCCTCTGCCCCCGGTACGCCTGCATGTGATAAAGTGCATCAACACTATCATGACCAAACCAGTGAACACCGATTGATGAGGATGGACATTTTGTGTGTCTTTTTAATTGATAGGACTGAAGCTTTTTATACCAATATCATTTAAGGGACATCAGGCAATTCTGATTTGCAAGGGCTGTATTGAGTCGTCTACATAGTCCACGTAAAGTGACTACTGACTCAGTCGCTAATTTACCTTACCGTATCCAGAACCGTTTTACAGGGCTGAAGACACGTGGAATTTACCAGAGTGAACATTAATCAGGTAGCACTGAACAGAATTTACTATTACTCAATGCTTTGACCTTATATTCTTTAACGAGGAAGTCTCCTTTATGGACATCCGTGTCAGACAGAGCATGCCACTACTTATTTGTCTCCATCCAACCATTGTTCGTGGTTTACGATTCATCGAGTTATGATTGCCCTACCATCACTCAAATACGAAGGCAACATTGGAATGGGCCTTCCTTGAGTTGCATTTTCGAACATACATCGATACTATAACTGTATAGGTTCTGGCATCATTATACTTCGTCGACTCACTGCAGTTCGGGAGGTAAACATTAGGGAAGAACAGGCAGGGTTTCGCCCTGGGCGGGGTTGTATAGATCACATTTTCACCCTTCGCCAAATTCTGGAGCAGCGTCATGTGTACCGCCGGCCAACAATCGCCATATTCCTCGACTATAAAGGTGCGTTCGATTCGGTGGATCGATCTACACTTTTAGAGTCGCTTAAACGCAGGGTGTACCGACAAGTATGTGAACATACTGTCGGCGCTTTATTCCCATACTTCAGCTCAGGTTAGGGTTTACGGTGAACTGTCTGACAGTTTCAGCACCAGGAGCGGCGTACGTCAAGGCTGTCCCCTTTCAGCCATTTTTGTTTAATTTGTCATAGACGAAATAATGGAGGACTGCGCACTCACAAGATGCCGGCGTGGACCTCCTACCTGGTGAAAGACTGACTGATCTTGATTATGCTGACGACAAGGTGTTGCTGTTTGACAACTTTCAAGCGGCACAAACAATACTAGACGTTATTTCACACTGAATACTGCGGGACGCAGTTTGCGACCCCAAAATGCAAAGTACTTGCTGTGATTACGTAGATTTGCTGTTGGATGATCAAGTTTTGGAAGTTATTCGTTTTTTACTCAGTAAGTTGCATCAGCGACGGCGGTGAAGGTGTAGGGAATGAAATAGAGGCGCTAAGGTGGTATTCGCCAATCTGAGATACCTCTGACGACATAGGGGCATCTCTCTTAGGTTTGATGATCATATATGTAATTCAACAGTGAGGGCTGTATTACTTTACGGCAGCGAAACCTGGCCACTCAGGGTAGAGGACGTGAACCGTCTTCAGGTATTTGACCACCGATGTCTGCGTTCATCGCTCGTATCGGGTGGCACCAACGAGTAAGCAACGAGGAGGTTAGGAAGCGGGTATTTGGTAGTGATTGTCAAACGAGTTCTTTTGTTCAATCCTTACATTTGCACAGACTTAGATGGTTAGGTCATGTACTAAGGATGCCAGCTAGTCGTCTTGCCACACCGAGCACTCTGCCGACGCTGCGGCCGACTGGCGTAAGGTGCGAGGTGGACAGATGATGACCTGGCGTGGAGAAATGAAATTGTTCACCAAAGGCATATTTTGTGATGTTTAGTTTTACGAAATATTACGAACTATCCTACCATAGATCACGTTTCGTTTTACCGTCTTCAATATGCCTATGCGTATTGTACCACATGACCTGATCGATCGCCTTGACAATCTTGTATGTGTCCACTGTCGAAAATCCATAGTTCCCCATTTGTAATCTCTGATTAACGTCTCTCACAACACAAATGTGCTCGTCTGCGACTAATCCTCTTATCAATAAGTCGTTGAAAATTTTATGAAACCTCGACTGCATACATGCGCGTTTTTACAGAGGTAAGAGAATTGAACTGTCCTTGATGTACGAGTTATCCATGGTCGACATGATTTTCCTTGTGTGATTCACTAAGCCATACTTCCTTCATTGATTGACCTTTATCACTCGGTGCCTACATTGAATCAGTTTATGTTTTAATCAGAAACAGTATTGTATTATTTATGATACTCCCGGTGCCAAATGTTAGTTTGTGCAACACACATCAATTACTTTCAGCCAACTTAAGCTGTTTGATCACGTCGCCCATCAATACATTTTCTCTGCCGCTTGTGTTGCTTCTCAGTGTTACACTGGTTGCTGGGCGTACTGTGATGCCTGGTACTACAACATAGGGATGACTAAGCCAAATATGGATTTTCCTAACTCATTCACTTAATGGCCTCGGGGCGTGCCAGCTTTTGGGCGTTGTCCCCGTCATCATTGACTGTGTAATCTGTCCTCCTTCCTTGCGCGGACTTACCTATTGATCACTATAGTCTGTCAAATGACTGAACGGATGTTGTACTGATCTATTCTACGATCATACAGTACAAATTACTTACGTGAATTCGTTATCAACACAAAGTGTATTATCTTTCTTATACCATACAGCCGATTTCGGTTGACCGACTGTATTTATGGATGGGTGTAACCTATGTTTCATCACATAGTTGAACTGTGTGTGGTTGTCCTCTGTTATAACGCCCATTAATAGCGCACCCAGCTGTGTCCTGATATACGACAATTATTATATTGATATGAAATAGATGCAAATTATATTACTGGCAAACGAACTACTTGGTAGATTCCAGTTTGGAACGGCTGTCTTGATATGCCCAAACGCGAGGTTTTCGTGCATTCGGCGCAACATTGTAGCACATCTGGCGGTCAAACGCATGCTTTATAGGTGCACTTGATTCTTCATACTGGTTCGATTCCTGCAGAAGCCAGGACCTCTCAAAGTTGGAACTTGTGATGCTTGCATTGAATGATTTTCCCTCTTTCCACGATATAGCTTGCGAATGTTTCACTGTAGTTTTTCTCTGATAGCCTATACATAAGCTTATTATGCTAAACTAAATGGTACACATCTAGTATTGTTGTTAATCCGCTGCGCTTGGGGACTGTCTCAAATACAAATTCTCTCGGATGATTTGTACCACATTGAATGTATTGTTTTAATTATCACTTGCTAGTAACCGCTGATATTATCGTTGATCTGGTGTACGAATGTTTGAGCTCTTTACACTAGTATTGCGGGTACAAATCTGTTAATTTCAATATCCGCTGAATATCAACAAGTACGAGAATGGTCAGTGTGCAGCATCAAGTTGGGAATTAGGTGATGAAGACATTTAGATCGAATATGATCCCAGTTTTACATACACAGTCTTGCACGAATCTAAGAGGCTTAGACGTTCATTTCTGTGCCATCATTTCCAGTCAAGTAGTTGATTCTAAAAGTCCGTTCGCCATGTTTACATCCTATCGACCTGTGTATTCGCTAAATTTCACAGGTGCAGCGTTTGAAGCCACTTTGTTTTCTCAGTACTATGCCATGACCTTTGATCTATGCTAACATTATAGGTGACAAATTCTCTCGGATGATTTGTACCACATTGAATGTATTGTTTTAATTATCACTTGCTAGTAACCGCTGATATTATCGTTGATCTGGTGTACGAATGTTTGAGCTCTTTACACTAGTATTGCGGGTACAAATCTGTTAATTTCAATATCCGCTGAATATCAACAAGTACGAGAATGGTCAGTGTGCAGCATCAAGTTGGGAATTAGGTGATGAAGACATTTAGATCGAATATGATCCCAGTTTTACATACACACAGTCTTGCACGAATCTAAGAGGCTTAGACGTTCATTTCTGTGCCATCATTTCCAGTCAAGTAGTTGATTCTAAAAGTCCGTTCGCCATGTTTACATCCTATCGACCTGTGTATTCGCTAAATTTCACAGGTGCAGCGTTTGAAGCCACTTTGTTTTCTCAGTACTATGCCATGACCTTTGATCTATGCTAACATTATAGGTGACATTCTAACCATTCGTATAGGCCGAATTCAATGTCTGATTGGTCTAGGCGTATCAGGCGGAAATTTCCCAATCAAAGCAAGCTCGCAATATTCCACGCGCAATTCAACTCTGTGCCAAGGCAACCAGTAGCATACTAAACAATTGCTGAATGGAGCAGAAATAAAAAAGGCTTATAAAACATCGAGGAAAATGGGTTGTTAATAAATACGAAGGAAGGATCAGGAGGCATTTTCTTTCCCATGCAGATTGCCTCGTAACTGCGACTAAAATCTCTTCACTCTTAAGATGCAAAACCATGTGTACTCCTCTGCCCCCGGTACGCCTGCATGTGATAAAGTGCATCAACACTATCATGACCAAACCAGTGAACACCGATTGATGAGGATGGACATTTTGTGTGTCTTTTTAATTGATAGGACTGAAGCTTTTTATACCAATATCATTTAAGGGACATCAGGCAATTCTGATTTGCAAGGGCTGTATTGAGTCGTCTACATAGTCCACGTAAAGTGACTACTGACTCAGTCGCTAATTGACCTTACCGTATCCAGAACCGTTTTACAGGGCTGAAGACACGTGGAATTTACCAGAGTGAACATTAATCAGGTAGCACTGAACAGAATTTACTATTACTCAATGCTTTGACCTTATATTCTTTAACGAGGAAGTCTCCTTTATGGACATCCGTGTCAGACAGAGCATGCCACTACTTATTTGTCTCCATCCAACCATTGTTCGTGGTTTACGATTCATCGAGTTATGATTGCCCTACCATCACTCAAATACGAGGCAACATTGGAATGGGCCTTCCTTGAGTTGCATTTTCGAACATACATCGATACTATAACTGTCTAAGGTTCTGGCATACATTATACTTCGTCAACTCACCACAGGTCGACAGGCAAACATTAGGAAAGAACAGCCAGGGTTTCGACCTCGCCGAAGTTGTATTGATCACATTTTTACTGTTCGCCAAATCCTGGCGAGCACGCGATCATGTGTACCGCCGCCAACAATCGCCATGTCCCGACTATAAAGGTGCGTTCGATTCCGTGGATCGATCTACATTTTTAGAACCGCTTAAATGCAAGGGCGTGGCAATCAATTCTATGAACATACTGTGGATGCTTTATTTCCTTACATCAGCTCAGGTTAGGGTTTACAGTGAACTGTCTGACAGTTTCAGCACCAGAAGCGGCGTACGTCAAGGCTGTCCACTTTCAGTGTTTTTGTTTAGTCTTGTCGTGGACGAAATAGTGGAGGACTGCAGCGCTTACAGGATGCCGACATAGACCTCCTACCTGGTAGAAGACTGACTGATCTTGATTATGCTGACAACACTGTTGTTGTTTGACAACGTTAAAAATAACACAAACAGTACTAGACGTTATTTCACACTGAATACTGCGGGACGCAGTTTGCGACCCCAAAATGCAAAGTACTTGCTGTGATTACGTAGATTTGCTGTTGGTTGATCAAGTTTTGGAAGTTATTCGTTTTTTTGCTCAGTAATTGCATCAGCGACGGCGGTGAAGGTGTAGGGAATGAAATAGAGGCGCTAAGGTGGTATTCGCCAATCTGAGATACCTCTGACGACATAGGGGCATCTCTCTTAGGTTTGATGATCATATATGTAATTCGACAGTGCGGGCTGCATTACTTTACGGCAGCGAAACATGACAATTCAGGGTAGAGGACATGAACCGTCTTCAGGTAGTTGACGACCGATGTATGCGTTCCATCGCTTAGATCATGTGACACCAGCGAGTGAGCAACGAAGAGGTTAGGAAGCGGGTATTTGGTAGTGATTGTCAAACGAATTCTTTGTTCAATCCTTACACTTGCACAGACTTAGATGATTAGGTCATGTACTAAGGATGCCAGCTATTCGTCTGTCACATCGAACATTCTTTCGGCGTTGCGACTGACTGGCCTAAGGTTCGAGGTGGACAGCTGATGAAATGGCGTGGAGAAATGAAATTGTTCACCAAAGGATTATCCACTGTAGATCGAATTCTTCTCCCTGGCTGGGGAGCTCGTGACTCACAGAGTTGTCGCTTTGGTAGAATTGGTTGGCCAATCGAACTCGTGGCTTGAATGTTGTGGTTGCCTATAACCAATCTTTGTCTGTGAAAGTTAATCAGTGATTTTGGCAGTGACTGAGCGCAGTGAAGCCTCGATAAACTGTCTTGCTTGATGAAATCCCTTACTTCCAACCTACATTAGCGTTTTGGTTTTCTGCAAGGGTGTAGGCACCCGCTGATTGGACGTTGATATAGATTAGCTGTTTCTAGTAGTTAGGTTCCTTCCCCGCCTCTTCTATTCTCTTGTCTTCCTACACAGGGTTTGTTTTTTCTTTTTCATAGTTGTGGGGCAGTTAGTCATCACTGAGGACCATTGATGTATTTCTGTCTATGATGATAATGATGATGATAACTATAACTGCCGTAGAACGCGTCTCAAAGTATATGCAGTTCTTCTACGCCGTTGTTATAATTGATATTCTCACTGGCGCACCAAGAGTAAACAAATCCATCCAGAGGCCTCATTTAGTTGTTCCTAATTTGCCAGTCTTCAACATCGGTCATTGTAATGCATTGATCTCAGTTTAAGCCAACCTTTTACAAGATTTCCAGGGATACTTCACCTGGCAAACACAACAGAGCCACTGAGACCATGGCATCGTACAAGAAGGATACTGATGATAGAATCTTTCTTCTGGCTTAGAGTTTATCACGAGGATCAGTAATCGTGACCGCACTCCATACTGAACCAAAAGTGCAATTAGCTTATGGGGATTGCGGTCTACTTTTGTGATATATCGAACGCACCAGAAGATTGAGGTGCACCAGCGATCTATAAGCCACTTGCGTAATTTTCCAGATCGACCCCTACGTCGCACATTCGAAGCAACAGTGCAATATTTTGTTTATCGATCAGGTGAATCTGATTATTGACTGTTTTCAGGGCTGTAGATGATGATGGAGTTTCATGTCGACAAAAGTTCGAAATCATATCTACGCCTTATCTGTTCCAGAGTAACGAACTGTCCTCTGTTAATCCAGTCAGTTCTAGCGTATAAGTAGCCTTCTGTCTTCAACAGACCAAGAAGTATTCGGTCCAAGGAGATTCACTTCATTCAGGGCTATTTCCGACCAGAGAGCCATCGGTGAAATACTCAACGTGCTTCGGACGACTCACATCCTATAATGAAAACCACTGCTTTCAGATTCGCATCATGAAAGGACAGTTTTGTCCTGTTTTGTGGTTCTGTTGGGTTGGAATAGACGGACACATTAATAGGCAAGTTGGGCACCGAATGCTGTTTACCGATTCGGAAACATACAACGTTATCACTCATTTGTCTCATGACGCAATTCCCATTCTTCATTGTAATCAGCAGGCATGGTGACTTTCAGCTGAAGTATTCTCATAATGTCACCACTTATTTAACCAAGGTCTGAGCTGCTGTCCAACAGGGAATATTCCGTACTTCCCTCGCCATCGTCATTAAATTGCACTGACGCTGCGCCACGGACTACTTTTCTCACCCAGAGTTTATCACGCTGCAGTCACTAAGTATATGTGGATCCGATTCCGTATCCTCGAATATCAAAGATGATTGATTGTGATTAGTAAAGCAGCCAGCTTTTCAACATTACTCTTCAAGCTTGCAAATCATTATGCCGTGCTATGACTAGAGGCTATTAAAACAAGCAGTAGTCGGACGAATGAGCCTCCATCTACTAGTAACGTCCAGAAGCAGGGACAAAGATCTTCATCTGATTCACCTGTCCGTGGCAGGTAACCCTGTTTCAACTCCTTGACTCTCCACTTTGCTGGAGCTTATCTTTTCGTTACACTACATTCATAGGTGACATTTTCACATTTCTCCCCATGTATCCCTCCAATACCACGGGTGGCAAATTC
>LOND01006188.1:0-12855 GCA_014220965.1 Paragonimus kellicotti
TAAATGCATCTTCGAAGGATTTCGCCGTTATTTGACGTAATTAGCTCGGAAAATGTTGAAATAATTCGGCTTGGGCGAGGGAGGACGGGAATTCCAAATCCGGCGAAGAATTGAGCAAACTCCAGCGCAGGACTTCTTCGATTGCTCGAAAACGTCAAAAAGTTGAATCTCGCGAACTGCTTGGTCAATACGGGGTTTCTAACGTTCAGTTCGTCGCGAAAATTTTCCTCGCATTATGGATGTTTTCGAGAGTGAGGGAAACAACACAATCAAAGCGCGCTATACCGTCCTTCAGAAGAAGGGAAAACATAAGAATGTGATCCCACGGTCTTCGGTATTTCAAAAGATGAGGATCACAGATTTTCAGCCTTCGCTCAAGTGACCTACGGCAAATTTTGTCGCAACTCGCTGTACCTACCGCAGTGCATTTCTGTCTTGATTGAGGCCAGGACAGGCAACTAAATCAGTGTAGTTGAACATTCGTCGAATGTAAACCCTTGTAGAGTTTGGAAAGCCTTCTCGTCAATTCAAGGAAACGTCCGTTCAACCACACCCAGTGCAGCGAATCCTTTTCGGGTGCTCTCTCCTGTTGAAATGAGGAGGACAGGTTGGTCGATAGCCATATGCACAGGTATTTTTGAAACTCAACTTGGCAACACACATTTCCGTTCCTTCCTATTATGCAACAGTGACTGTCAGAATCGCCATCAAGAGATGTGTGCACATTTATCGCTGTTGATGGGAAGAGCCCACTCTATTGACCATTGTTTAGCTACATCCAGGTCACCTTGTAAGCTGTTTAAATCTTGGGAATTTTGCATTTCAACGCCATCCGCGCAGAAACAAGGGTGGCTAGATACCCCCTTCGGCGAATTATTGATAGAAATTAAAAATAGTGGTGGGCCAAGGACAGATGCTTGTGGTGCACCCGCCGGGATGAGTATGCGGGAGAAGAAGTCACAGGCGACTTTAACACGAAATATTCTGTCATTAAGAAATGAGGCGATCCAACGGTGAATATCACCTCTGATGCCGTATGCTTCCATTTTCTGTAGAAGTGGACCGTGTGGTAACCGGTCAAATGCCTTAGCAAAATGGCGAGTGATATACGACCATGAATTCTAGCGTCCATAAGGAGCAGCCTGTTCTTTAAGCAGGACCAACTTGTTAAGAATCCATACTGAGTTACAGAGATCGGAGTACTGTTTAAAAGGTGCTCTAAGATAGTTCGTTTAAGGAGACAATTTAAGATTGTGCACGGAATACTCGTGAGACTGATTGGTCGATAGGTGACAGAAGGGTGACAATCACCTGACTTGTAGGTAGGGATGATTGTAGCCTGCTTCCATTCCTCTGGAAGGATGCCGGCAGAAAGACTCGACATAAACAATTCATGAAGTGATTTTGCTAGTACAAAAGACGCGGCTGTCGGTATTCGTAGATGAATATGGACCAGGCCCACTGAACTAGAAGGGTTAGACTTGAAAAGCAAACCTTGAACGTCGTTCACTTAGATGTCTGCATGTAAAATGGCTGTTTGTATACCCGTGGAGACAGACGCTGGGAAGAAGATGATGGATCAGAGCTGAATAGGGTATTGTACATATTTTCATATTTCGCTTTATTTTTATATATAGTCTACAGCACTTGTTCTGTACAAAGTGAACACCACTTGTTTGAATTGATTCTACTTAGCAATACACTTTTGGTGCGCGCGTCTCGTCTCCTTGGTGCTCCTGTTCCACACAGACTCGGGAACGTCCATAGTGATCTATTCTGCTACTGCATTTTAAACTGACTATTCGCAATAATGTCTTTGTATTGGCTAGTCCCCTACAAATTGGTGAGCCCGTGTATTGACTTTTATTACACGTATTGCCAAAGTTTTGTTCATTCTGCAGTCTTCCTCCTATAGTTCTCCCCAAAACCTTGGTATTTTTAATCTCTTATTTTTTCTCTCCTCAATACTATGTCTTCTGATATTGAACAGGAAACAACTGCCTCGGAGAACACTGTCATGATTAAACTTCCTGAGTTTGGCAGTAGAGACCCTAGATTGTGGTTCGCACAAATTGAAGTTATTTTCGACTTCCGGCGAATCCACTCACAGCGCACCATGTATAATTACGTCGTCTCGAACTTACCTGAGACCGTGGCTGCGGAAGTTGCTGATATAATTTATGAGCGTCCAGCTGATAACCCGTACAATACCATCATTAACAGGATGGCAGCTTCTGACGAAGACAACCTTCGCAAGCTCCTTGCTGGCGTCGAAATGGGAGATCGCACTCCTTCACAGTTGCTTCGACACATGACCCAGTTGTCGAACAAGCAGACTGTCAACGAACCAGTGTTGCGTGAGTTGTGGCTTCAGAACCTCCCTCGCGAGCTCCGTCACACATTGGCTGTTTTGGAGAAAGGACACACCGTTGACCAAACTGGCAGAGTTGGCGGACCAGGTGCATCACAATTATGCTCCTCAGCAAGTAGCTCAACTGCAGGCGTCTTGCAGCCGCGACACCCTCCAACAGGACGTCTCAAACCTGAGAGAGCAGTTCTCACAAATGTCCTTGCAGCTAGCCACTCTAACGAAACTGCTAGCAGACAAACGGTCACCAACACGCTCAAAGTCCCGCCCACGAAGTAGGTCGCGCACACGACAATTCGACAGGGGTGTGTGCTATTATCACCGTCGATTTGGTACACATGCTCGTCGTTGTAATTAGTCCTACTTGTTTCGTAATGGTCACAATCAGACGGGAACCAACCAAGCCAGTCAGATATGGTGACGGCTGCCGTTGAACAATACTTACGTCGCTTGTTTTACGCATTCGACCGTTCAAGATCTCTCAATTTCTCCAATGATACGGGTGCTGAGGTTAGCGTTATTTCACTCACTGGTGACAAACAACCTCAAACCGGTGTCGTATACCTTACAGGCCGCTAACCGCACCACCATACAGACCTACGGAGAGAAACTACTCACTCTCGACCTTGGTCTCCGTCGGCAATTCCACTGGACCGTTGCAGACGTACAGCACCCAATTATTGGAGTTGACTTTCTTACCTCCTTTGGACTCGTGGTGGATGTAAGGAGTCGGAAACTGTTGGACAGCACAACAACTTTGTGCGTACACGGAAAGGCCACATCGATTAATTCAATGGGGTTACGTTCGGCATTACCAGACAACAGTTTTGCAACTCTGCTTCGACAGTTCCCACGCCTTATCAACTCGTCTGTCCCCAAAAGTTTCCCGGGCCTATGTTAACGCCGTACAAAAGACGAAATCATTATCGATCCATCGGGTCCATTTTTACAAGTGAAACAGTTTTGCAAACGGTTGGTCCCAGTGACCACCAGCGAAGTGGTGGACAGCTGTTTCGACCTAGTTGGGTCTCATCAGCACCACGCACGCCGGAGAATCGAACCCACGACCCAGAGAAATTCAAAATCGCCAAAGCTGAATTTGAGAACCTTCTGCGACTCGGAATCATTCAGCCGTCCAGTAGCTCTTGGGCTTCACCCTTGCATATGGTACCTAAAACCTCACTCGGCGACTGGCGTCCGTGTGGTGATTATTCCGCTTTAAACAACGCCACCGTCCCTGACAGGTACCCAACTCACATTCACGATTTCTTCATCCGTTTGCGCACTATGACGATTTTCTCAACGCTTGAGTCGTCGTAGCGAAGACGGCAATCACTACCCCATTTGGACTATACGAATTTGTCCGCATGCCATTTGGGTTGCGAAATGCAGCTCAGACCTTTCAGAGGTTCATGGACCAAGTCCTCCGTGGTCTACACTTTGTTTGTCTATATTGACGACATTCTCGTAGCGAGCAAGGACGAACATCAGCACATGTCACACCTCCCTGCAGTTTTCAAACGTTCCGATCAGACTAGCATAACCATAAACCCGATGAAGTACGATTTTGGAGTGGACTCCAAAGATATTTGGGGGCATCGAATCATTCGTGGCGGACATACGATATATCGCGGGAGATAAAACACCGTCGCCGATGCCTTGTCCAGAGTTACTTTAAGTGGTTTACACCGAACTGACACTGTTAATTTGAAGGAATTAGCCCGAGCACAAAACAACGACCCGGAATTGCAGCAGTGTCGCACCTCTTCTTCGCTCAAACTTCGGAGTTGCCTCTTGACCAATTGCGAACGTAGAGTGGTAGGCGATACCCATGACAGTCAGCCCTCGCCCATTCGTGCCAGTAAACTTCAGACGTTCTGTTTTTAACAGTCTTCACTGCATGTCTCATCCCAGCGTTCGTGCCACCGTCAAGCTGACTTTCAGACCTTTGTTATGGTCAAACATGCATAATGGCATATAAAAATGGGCGAGAACTTGCCTTGATTGTCAACGCAGCAAAGTCCACAGACATACCATCACGACTCCCTGGCACATTCGCTAACCCCGACGCACGTTTCAGTCATGTCCATGTTGACATAGTCGGCCCGTTACCGTATTCAAAAGGTCATCGGTATATCTTGACGTGCGTTGACCGTTTCACCAGATGGCCAGTGGCAATACCCCTCCCTAACACAAATACTGAAACAGTTGCGCGAGCGTTCATGGACGGATGGATCTCAAACTATGGTGTTCCAACTACTGTAACCACTGATAGAGGCACACAATTTCAATCAGCGCTGTTCAGAGACTTCAACCGGTTACTTGGAGTCGATCATATCAAAACCACTGCATATCATCCGGCAGCAAATGGTCTGGTCGAACGATTTCATCGTCAGCTGAAGGCCGCTCTGAAAGCCCAACTAGACCCCCAGCGTTGGACCGATCACTTGCCCCTTGTCATGCTTGGAATTCGATCGGCTGTTAAAGAAGACATTGGTTGCACGACCGCAGAATTAGTTTACGGTACGACACTTCGCCTCCCTGGTGAACTGTTTTACAAGTCGAACGCCGGCCAAACTAATTTTGACGCTACCACCTTCGTGCAACAGTTGAAGTCATCCATGGCAAAAATCCGGCCCCAGCCTACCAGGTTAAACACCAAACAAGAACAAAAGCACTCCAATCTGGACTTTTGTGATTTTGTTTTCGTTCGTGTCGACGCCGTTGAAGGCTAGTACCCTACAGCTTTAAAGGGTGGTCTACTGATCAGTGAACAATTCCGCAGCGACCGTGGATTTGGAGGTGATTTTGTATGGCATAGTCGAAACCAGGATGTACGCACGGATTAGATTTGAGTTGTGCAACAGAGCGTGCTGCTGTGTTGTGGGGCCGGTTTCCTTTCATACCCGGGAAAAAATAATTTGAACGGCCGAATTTTCTGATTGGTTGATGGATAAATCCGTTGTCAAATTAATTAATACCAGAATATGCATACATACCAGCATCACAATGATGAACTTTTCGATAGAGAAGTGCACGTATTTACATGGAAAGAAAAAGTGAATGTGTCTACTTGTATTGTAACAATAACATACGTATATCTATTTTTATATGCGTATCTGGTTATGTGAGATTTTAGACAGATATGTGTAGTGAAATCACCTTCGACGTCCCCAAAATCCTAAACTCCCTGCGACGTGAGAGTTGCCTTACCAGTACCACCGTGCCTTTTGAATGTAAATTTATTACAAACCACTAACATCAAAGTTAGTGTGTTGGCGTAGGTATCGCAGTTTTACTCGTGGCTGTATAATGAATCCGCGCCATCTCTACTACTGTAGGCTACATTCACTAGGATAACAATGTTTTAGCTGTCACCGTTGGGAACGCCGCCCAACCAGTCTGACGCTTGTTTGAATTCTGAAGGTCGACTGAAGTTTCCGTCGACATTCGTTCCTCTCTGGCGGCTGTCGTGCTTAAGGTTCTCTCACGTCCAACTCCCTAGCGCCTTTAACTGTTGCGTTGAAGTCCGCTTGTGAACGGTGAGTAAATCAATAAATAAAGTTTGTTTGCAGATTCGCCGTCTTCTCACTACGACTTCCGTTCCGCGTTAACATAGGGCTGGGAAACTTTGGGCGTAAGACCACGGGGCTAGCTTCACGATATATGTATATTTATTAATTCACCATATATAATTCCATATTGGAAGGTATATTTATATCATATGTATGACAATGGTTCCAAGCCCAGAACTTACACTGACCCTTCCGAAGAAATTGTCGTTAAAGGTGGTGAAGATAAACTGGTGGTTCCCACAAGCACCTCTTAAACTGAAAATTGTTTTGTTCGCGTGGAAAACGTATCGGCAGATTTATTTGGTAAGATGTCTAAGCTGGAAGCTGAGCTTTCCCGAACTAAGGACAAACCGTGCTGCATTTGATACCCTAAGGGAAAACCTCGTCTCATTCTCTTATATCTTTAAAGTGCCGGAAAGTCCCAATATGGATAATGTTCCGAGAGCAAGCGCAGTTATCAGCACGATGGCAACACAGATCACCGAACGGATGGGTTGCTCAAACAGTGCTATCTTTGTTAATGTACCACATAGGCTGCATTTGGAAAATATTAAAAATGTACTCTCGGAAGCCACCAATATGGATCTAGCAGCACACAGTTGTATTGGTCTTCGTAGGAAGACAGAAAAACTGCTGCTCGCTTTAATTGAGATTCCATAGCGAAACAATAGCGAAACAGTTCATTCAATGCCAGGACCCTTTTCAAAACTAAAACCTCCGCTTGAAATGTTAAGAACTATGGAGGAAAGAACGCCCCCCGGAAGGAAGTGTCTTCATGCGCGAGTCCCCAGTTTCTAGGCGCATGGTCCAGGACGAATCCAAATAGGGTACGACAATGTCCAAAGAAGACGAACTGGATGCCAACGATCATGTAGCTCCATTCTGTTGCGTCATACCTGATTGCACCTACGATCCTCTCGACAATGACGACGCCATAGAAGAGGAAAACGAATCCGCTGACTTGAAGAATCTACCAGTGGATCTGGAACAGCTCAAACAGCGTGCCAAACATAGGGGCAACCTTGGACAGGGACTCAACTAGCAAACGGGAGCATGCAAATAACTGTGCTCAGAATGATCCAACTGGACCATCTAAATTTCAACATACCTGCTAGGTGACTGAGGTAAAGAAGGTGGGACTTCGTCCGTCTGTTATTCGAAGGCACGTCCGTGTTTCAACTCTAACCAAGTTCCAAAAGAATCCTCGAACTAACCACCAGCGGGGCGCCCGTGATGATAAACCCTTCTTAACTCACTACCCTACGAGTCGTTCGAGTTAATCTTCTGTGACAGCATAGGGGAAACAACATGCATGAAAACCCAACTCCATGTTCAGCGAATAAAAGGATGTATTTACTACCAACCCCTGATTACAGACCTTTGTCTAATAACGACAGCATCCGCTTGACTCGTCTTCAAATGCAACGCTCAACCAGTCCTTTTATCAATCCCAAAGCTGCTGGCCCTAAATTACACACCCTTTTCAATACGAACACCCCTATAATATGGATGCTCACTTAAGAGAAAACGGCCATATCTTCGCTGACAACTTGCATTTGAGCATGAGCTATTCCTTCCAGCCATACTCTTTTTAACAGAACACACGTCGTGCAAACCTCCCCTACAAGGTCCAACTCCCGTGGTTCTGTCAACCTCGTCATACCCTGTTGACACTTTTCCAACACTTTCTGTTATGGACTCAGGCGCAGGTGACACCCAATCAGTCAATGATGAGCTCATTATAAGCACATCAGACCAAGCGACGGCGTCAGAGTTTTGGATTCACAAAAACCCTTTTATTTTAGATATTTCCACAGACCTAATCTGATATCAAATAAGAAGTATGCATTAGGTTCATTGCTTTTTGAATGCACGCTCACTAGTCAATAAGATGCATATTTTCAGACCTTTCATCTTCTTATATAATCCTCACATTATTCTAGTCACTGAAGCTTGGTGTACCCCTGAGACCTCAGATACACAACTGCATGTTATAGGTTATCATATGTTCCGCAAAAATCGCAGGTGCAGGACGTGGTGGAGTGCGTTTAATTTACTAACGCGAGCAACACTGCAATCATACTCGATGAGCATTGTCTTGAAATGATAGAATCAACTGGATCCTGTGAGTTACTCTTAAGATGCTACCACAGACCACCTAACGCAATCCATGGCGACATGATTAAACCTATCAATGGAGTGAATGACGTATGAACCTTGACCTCACAACTCGAAACAATTGGCGGAGACTTCAACATGCCAACTAACTCTTAGACCTCTTTTGTAGCTTCCACAGATCAAGCTGAGTTTCTTGCATGGCTCTGAATAAGTGGATGGCGCCAACATTTTCAAGCGCCTCCTAGGCTAGACCATTATTTAGATCTCATTTTCGCGACAGGTATTTCCTCTGCTACTGTGTCAGTCTTAGAGCAGTTTTCAGGAAGTGATCACAACACAGTTAACTTCATGCGTGAATTAAGAGCGGTGAGAGAGCCGAGCATCATACATTACTGCCAAATTAAATTTGTCGACTGGAACGTGTTCACCGTGCCGTTTTGGGTGAAACGCATTGTTTCTGATCCCTGATCCCAGTGCTGTAACCTAACTATTAAATGAACACTACAGGTTTTCCATGAACACCTTGGCCCCGAAACGATCAATACGCCGTAGTGTGTGCGATAAAAGCGAAATTCCCACTCTAAAGGAACCGAGTATGCTCAAAAGTCTTGAATCACGGCACCAATAAACAACACTCCTCTCTCATTATGTGAATGCATAAAATGCTCAGTGCTATAGAGTATAGAACTAAAATGCTTTACCTGAATTAGGAGAAATGTGTGTTTACCAACAAATGGGAAGCTTCGGGTTGACGGGGCTGTTGAGACGCAAGAATTGTACGAGAGACCCTATTATCTCACTAGTAACCCTACAAGACAGGACTTTCATGGCGATCCAGTTAGATTCTGTGAGGTCTTCAATTCCTATTTTGCTGCTTTCTTCAACACTTGAAGGAAATATATTGCCTCCACCTCTCCCTGTTAACACAAGTATGTTCCTAAGTCATGTTCCTGTTGATGCAGTGAAAATACGCTCTCAGTTAGCCATTATCAAACCTTCTTATATTCCTGATCCTGATGGTATTCACCCTGTTGCTCTCAAACACGGATGGGAAGACATTCCTCTACTTTTGCTTATTATTTATATATTTTCTTCAACATCCGGTGCCTTCCCAGTGAAATGATTCTATAATTAGGCCCCGCTATATAAGTGGCTCGCGACAAGACGTCAGCAATTATCGTCCCATTAACCATACTTCAATTTGTTCTCGGGTGTTGGAAAGGATAATAAAATGTCGCATGGTTGAATTCTTATTATCACAAAACCTTATAAACCACTCCCAGCATGGGTTCCTCAGCAAACGTTCGTGCATGACGTGTCAGCTAGGAATTTCTTAACCATGTTTCGAAAACCGCCTATTCAGATGCGATCATTATCAGACTGTTGGACATGCAAAATGCTTTTGATCAAGATAGCATCCTTCGGTATATGTGATCCATCGCTCGGTTGGTTTGCTCTACATATTAGTGTCCGCACACAAACAATGAAGTTAGGAGAAAACAGCTCAACGCCCAGACCAGTCACGAGTGGAGTAATTCAAGGAGGCGTCCTGGGACCGTTACTCTTTCTTATGTATATAGACGACATATGTGAAGTTATCAAGCATGGCAAACTATTCCTATTCGCTGATGACATCAAACTTGTCTACACTGTTCCTCCTGGCGATCTCAGTTCTTGTTTAGGAAATATACGGAAGACTTCATGTCATTAGAGTCTTGGTGTCAAACTTGGCTGATGAAATTTTCAGCCAATAAATCCACCATCGTTGCACATGGTTGTCCATATACCAGAGGACTTTATAAAGCTGGACGGTTACAATATAACAACTGCCATCTCAGTGCGCGACCTCAGTTTACGTTACTCAAACTAACTCAGTTTCGCAGAACATACGTTCTTCCCGGTAGCTAAACCAGACGAACGATAGGTTGGATTAAGCACTTATTCTTCCTTCCTGCTGCTCGACTACACCTTTATAAACTATGCGTACGACCCAACTTGAGTACTGCACGTTCATATATTGTCACCTGCGCAAGTCTGATAGGCTAGCTCTGGAAAGTCTCCAACGTGCATTCACGAAAGGTTTACTAGGTTATCCGTCTTCTCTGAACTACAGAGAACGCTGCCAGAAAATTGCACTCGATCCACTTTGGCTACAACGAATCAAGTGGAATCGTGTGTTGTTGTATGATCTAGTTTATGACAATACGTTCACCGTCATGTGCAAAATTATTCTGTACAAGTGATTCACCAAAGACCCGTTAGCCCGGCATCTAAGCCGGTTACACCACCGCACCACGATGAGGAGGGGTTGGTTTTTACGGTGGATCTGAAATTGAAATTCATTAGCGAACTTTATTAAAAACGTACCTCATGGTTTCATTCCCCCATTGCTCTCCCCAGTCGTAGTGTTTCTTCGACGAACTTAAGTACACTTACCTGCTGACGCTAGCTTCAAAGTATTGCTGGCATCGCGTGCAATACAGTCCTTGATCGAGCTCAGTTCCGCCGTTGACACCGCTACTGCCACTGAACTCGGACATGCTTGCGGTTCACTTGATATCGCCGGTAGTGCTGGAATTGTCCTCCGACCGTTCCGAGTGAGAACCAATGACGACTAGCGCATTTTGGACACACATGATTGGTCCACAGGGTGCGTGATGGGGTAGAGAGGAAACCGTGTCATAGGAAGGGGGCATACCTGATGGGGGGACCGCTTCATGTAGCTGTAGCGTACAGCACCGTATAGAGCAACTCAACATCCGAATTCGGCAGTCATCATATACTAGAAGACGCCGCCAGTCGATCTACTTGTCGCGTTGTATGATAACTACTGTTCGCAGTACTATATATTCAGTTAACTAGCACGAAGTTGTTAATTTCACATGAAAGGTTTTGCGAGAAATCATATATCACAGTTCACATGATCATTCTACATTCTCCCAATGATCACGTAATCCCGCGTCGTAATCTCGATTCCACAAATATAAATGACGCGAAAGAACACTCCACAACGTCTGGACACTCAACACTCCGTATTGGTTGGAAAATTCGGAAAATTTGCAAAATTCCACTGACTTCGGGCAATTAACAAAGTCCTGCCCAAATGTCCATCCATTTTTCGCGAAAGCCCGTGATTCCCTGTCTCCCTTTTTCCCAACAAAATCTTCTGCACAAGTTTTCGAGGCTATTCACATCAAATAATTGCGAATTTCTTCAACCACCTTTTTCTCCATCCGCAAATAATCTTTTTTAGCATGACCTTGATTATTAGGCCGAGGATCGCCTCGTAAATTGTAAATTGAGGTAATTACTCAGTTTATTCACTGAATCTTGGAGATCATGAGAACTGCCACCTAGAAGTGTGAGTCGCGAAAGCTTTTTCACAAACCGGAATTTTCCCCCTTTTACTATGACTCGTTTGTTGCTTCATTCACACAATTGATGTATTAATATTAGTTATGCATATGGTGTGCACTTTTGTATCGCCTTAAGGTATGTACCTTGATCACGTCCACTTGAGGGTGTTTCTCACAGATGCGCTGAGAAATATGTCGTTATTATTATTACTTAGGGAAGTCCGTCTGTCCTTCCATACTTATCTGTCCATATACCCAGCCAACACGACCGTCCCCTGAGTGTCCTATGAGCGTCCTAACTGTGCACTTTCGGGTCACTCATGGGACACTCAGCGGAAAACCCAGCCAGGGCTTCCATATAATATTGCAAATATTTTTTTTTTTCTACTACCTATTCACGCTTTATCGAACGTTTACCACGCATGAAAACTAATAAATATGATCCCCTAGCCTAGTTACCACGACCGTCCCATGTCTCTTGAGAGACATCTCCACAAACCTTACTCCGGACCATTTCGTGTGATTAAACGGTTCCCTAAGTTTTTCGTGATCGATCGCAACGGATCCCACGATACAGTGAGCATTGACAGACTTAAAGTTGCTCACGTCGAACCTCGCTTAGATCCTCCCATGGCTCCTGAAGTCGACCCTACTCCTGATGACTCGCAGTCTACCCAGCCCATGTGCTTAGCACGAAAACAGGCCCGCGAAATACGCGAGTTCCCCGCTCAGCACAACCCGAAACCCCCTGTTGATCTTCCCCGCACTCGCTCAGGCCGAACCGTCAGATGGCCAAAAGCTTTCAAGGAGTATTGTGCTTAGCATTTTCTCATTTTATCGAGCGTTTCCATCCTTCTAACGCTCTAGGGGGGAGTTCTATAGGGTATTGTACATATTTTCATATTTCACCTTATTTTTATATATAGTCTACAGCACATGTTCTTGTACAAAGTGAACACCACTTGTTTGAATTGATTCTGCTTAGCAATACACTTTTGGTGCGCGCGTCTCGTCTCCTTGGTGCTCCTGTTCGGCGTAGTTCGGGGTTGCCTATAGAGAGCTATTCGGCGGCTGCATTTCGAACTGACTAGTCGAGTTTATATCCTTGTATTGGGCTAGTCCCCTACAGCTACAGTCACTTGCTAGTTCATATCATTTAACCCGAATATGTCTTCCTGAACTTATACAAAATTCGAACTCGAGCCATAATATTACCAGTTTCAAGAGTGCGTTTGAAATCTCATATCTACGTAAATAATCGAGATAGAGCAAATATGTTATAAGAACCTGATAATACTTTTAATATGCTTCGCGAGAGTATGTAGAAAACCAGTTTAACGCATCTATACTCTGAGGTATTAACAAAAAGGTTCCACTTCCCCCTTACCTACCTCCCTGATCGTCACCGAGCAGCCATAAAAAAATGTCTGAAATTACG
>LOND01006188.1:12955-28612 GCA_014220965.1 Paragonimus kellicotti
CGTAAATAATCGAGATAGAGCATACATATATGTAGGCTGACAAACGTGCAAACGTCTGTGCATCCCAGAATGTACCTTCAAGGCACTTGCCATTAAGATAAGTGCAAACACGATTGAGAGAGACGAAATAAAATATACCGTGTTTTATGAATTTTTTTAGCAAGATTATTTGTACTGTTTTATTTAAATTTGACTTAACTATCATTCCGTTGAATAGCCAGAAATTTTTAGGTTAAAATGAAGCAGACCCTTCTGTGTTGTCCCGCGTCGCCTGAATCTTCGTTTGCGTAAGTCGTACGCATGGCTTACTGGGCCTTTGGCTCATGCTTGTTTGTGTTGTTTCCTTTTACAGGACTGTTGCTGGAACCCCTACTTCGGAAGAACGCTGCCCCCGGTGTCTCCACGTCGCTCCAGAGTTGGTCCGCTAGTGTAACAGACAACGAGAATAGTAACGGCCGAGTTATGTGTTACAGTTCCACCGTTCTCTCGTCGCACGGACAGGGCTGAGGGTAGGCTCCTGCGACGGTGTCGTATGTATCTGAGGAAAACGCTTTTGTCTGAGTTCGCTATTTCACGTACTTTGATTACGCTTGGAGACGATAGCGACTGATTCCCGATTTGCATTGACCGTACACTTTGTGAAATGCTTCGAACTCTTGGGGTTTATTGATCTTTCTTTGCCTAGCAGACAGTCTCCCACGACCGTCAAAAAGTCAGCAACTCATCCTTGGAAAAGGAGAACGAGAACAGCTCAGCATAAATTTGCGTGGAACATACGACAAGTCGGTATCGTGTAACGCGTTTT
The DNA here is from genome assembly GCA_014220965.1 of Paragonimus kellicotti. Classification (NCBI taxonomy): domain Eukaryota; kingdom Metazoa; phylum Platyhelminthes; class Trematoda; order Plagiorchiida; family Troglotrematidae; genus Paragonimus; species Paragonimus kellicotti. The sequence continues at coordinate 13,761 of LOND01006188.1, forward strand.
ATACGTTGGTATTCCGAGGTAACTGAAATGGCGTCCCCTCAGAGCTATATGAGATGATTTCCCATACTATCAAAGTCAACCCGGTTAAAAGCGTGGACCAACTGCTCCTTTGCAGGTAGTTGTACCCAGTGGCAGAGAAAGTCATCCACCCGGATGGCATAATCGCTTTGGCGGAAGGGTGCCTCAGTGCTAATCTGATCAATATAATGACTCTCGTTTGTGATTATCGGGTCCAGCAAGGAAGAGATCTGTCACAGACCGTAGTACCTCGCGTACTTCATGTGTTGTTTCCACGCATTCTGTTGCATAACTAATGTTAGAGCTGAGTCGAAGTTATCCATTGAAACTTGTCGAGGATGTTGTGCCCAAGACGCGTTTGGGGCATTGAAACCACTCATCACAAACAGAATAGAAGAACGCTGGTTGAGAACAAATTCGTTGAGATGAAACGGAAAAGCCTCATCGATCAGAGGTAAGCTCGAATGTGAGCGATTGATAATTTCAAAAAACGAATCGTGGCCACGAAGCTTACTTGTAACCAAACAACGTTGCACACGAGGGAGAGAATATTGCCATTAGGTACAAAAGGAGATTGTAAATTAAGACTAGCATAGCTAGCGATCTCTCCCATGCGTCCTCTTTTGCAGTCATCACGGTAAACTGAATAGCCAGGGATACAGATTTCACTTTCACCAATCTCTGGTATCAGCCATTGTATCGACTTTCGAAGTTCAGTCATGTGAAAATCCGATCCAACCCTATCTCCCCACCAAATATTTACTCTGTATATTATACCCCTCCTGTTTCTGGCCATTAATTGGACCTTGACCTAGATGTTTTTGTTTTGTCGCGTCAATTTTGATAGTTGTGCGAATAGCCAATTGCCGGCTATTGTACTTTGCTTGAGTGGTGCGTGCATCACCTTTTTTGGAGCTCGGCTCGTCCCCATTGTTTTGAACTTGTTGACTGCTCAGGAGAACTCTGTTGGGTATGAATGACATATGTGTGATTATAGTTCATCTTTAGCCTGTTTGGCAGCAAACTGTAATTCTTTTACCGAAAACGATCCGTCGATCGAAACTGTTGAGGTTGTCTATCTATTAATTTGATAATTTGTTCAATAGTACCGTAGCATTGTGATCCAATCTTGTTTTGACTATTTGGGATCGTTGGTTGATCGCTACGCGTTGCTCAACGTCTTCGTGGAAGATCGTACAGCCACGTTTCAGTGACAGCCACAATGTGAGGATGCTTGTTGTGCACCCTCTATGCGAGTTCTGGAAGTTTAGTTATCGGACTAAGACAGTTGGTATAGGTACCTCTTGGCGCCATTTCTTCAAAAAAATTACCCCAAAAGGGAAACATAGGGTTGAAGAATGTGATCATGCTTCTCATAAGAACGGGAATAGGAGTTGGTGACGATGATTGGGTTGTGTCGGGCTCTTTGAGCCAATCCGTTTCGAAGCGGCCCCGAGTGGTCGCAACTCGGTTCCCGTTTCTGAACCGCGAGGATAACCTCCGCATAATTACAGCGTGGTTGATGAGGTGAATGTCACTGGATCTTTGAACAGCATATTTGAATGTCGCGCCAGGGTGCCCTCCGCATTAAGCACAATCGGAATTATCAAGCGCGCACGGATTGAGTTTGAGCTGCGTAACAGAGCTTGTTTTCGTGCTGCTAGCGCCAGTTTGGAGTTTGTCTGCAAAAATTGTGTGTGGTTCACTTGTCTTCTGGCGTTGGACGCGAAAACTTTGAATTCGGTCATTTCTAATTTTGACCTGCGAGTGATAACTGAATTTGAGTTATTTCGCCGCCGTAAACATTGTAAATTTTTATTTTTATTCGCTTTTTTAACCCTCAGCTGAGCATTCCATTCAATCATGCTAAAACGGCCAAACTGTGGATCATGCTGAAAGATTGCCCCCGTCAAAGATCATGCCATGCAGTGCTTCTGCTGCGATGCTTGGGTCCATGAAAGTTGGTTGGACATGCCTGGTGACACGTACACATTTCTCATCGTGTCACCTGGGTTGCATTCAGTCAGTTTGTGGCCTTTCTACGTTTGTTTAACTAACTGCTATGTCTGGGTACCATCACATGTTATTGGTTGGGCTGAGTTCATATGGCAGCTAGTACCGGGGCGTTGGGTTGCGTAATTGGCGCAACACCGGTTCTTTGTGACAACTGGGATTGGCCAATTGGCACTCAAACTGACCTGCTATATCACCGGTGGAAACAATCTGATAAGAAGTCGTGTGCAGCCGCTGCAGCTTGGTCGTTGGGGGACCTTAGAAATTTTCGTTCAACTACGCCGCAGAACCTGAGGCCGGTGGCTTCGGGAAAAGTTTGATTGTCCATGGTCTTCCCGGGTGCACCGATAACTGTCTGAAGCTCCGCGATGTGCACGACCGAAAGCTGTGTCTGGACTTACACGCAAACTTTGGAACCAAACCATTCTGTCAGTTTCCAGTCATGCGACTGGCAGAAATCCCTGACTCTTTGCATTTTGAGAAGCTACGATTAGCACGGATTATACTGGCCCATGCCGACTACATGGAGGGAATACTTATGGTTTTCTGCAAACTTGATAATGCCTCCGGAATGTGGGTTTTCCAAGATATGCACTGGGCCGGACGGCAGAGGACAAATATACTACGAAAAGAACTTTTAAATTTTGATCGTCACATAATCCTCATCATCAGAAACATTCCGGACTGCAGTATTAGCGGGCCTGAGTATGATAGAAACCAGCAGTAATTTCTGGCTCCTTGTGAACCGGCGAATGCGTAAGTCCAGCGCACTCAGTGCATCTCTCGTCTAGACTTTACCCCGCAGTCCACGACATATTAAGATCACTGTCACCTCCCGAGACCTGGCAAGAAACATCTCGGAACGCTATCGCCACGTGCGTCGTTTCGCCCCCAGCAGACTGTTATTTCTTACCGACCGCTTCAAGGAAGAACAAGCAAAACATAAATCTGATAACCGTGTTCAAGTTGGTCACTTCATAGGCGCAATGTTTGATTTAGCAACGCGGAAATCAATTCGCAGCCGACTCCAAAAGGGCCGGCGATAGTTCTGTCAGCCGCATTGTAATTGGTTCACGTCATTCTCAATGCCTATCCAGTAGGCACTTACATCACAACGGGACTCCTTTACAAAAAGACTCCGTCACAACGAGACTGGACCTTGACGTGGTGTGACGGCTTGCGCATCTCGATGACCTATTGGGCTAAACTGGACGGTGTGGTCACCACACCGATAGAGTCACTCATACCAGGCAGGCCAATGGGCAAAGTTCAGCCCCTCCAGGTTGAGGGTTGGAAGAAGGACGGCACATTCTTCCGGTAAAAACACCAGCTCTTTTACACAGCCGGCCCACCCGCTGCCTTGCGGTACAGGCTTTTGAGCCAAAGGCTTTGGTTGAGAACCCTAATCGTTCTCCTGTCTAGGTCTGGGCGTCCTGGCAGTATCTCAGCCCACACACAACCATGAATACTCACAATACTGTTAATTCCATACTGCATCGGCCGTCTCGCAGTATAAACCGGGTCGCCCTATCTGCTGCATACAGCAGGGTGGATAGGCGAAATCATGCTACTGCTGACCCCTCTCCCCACTGTCCTATCAAATTTAGCTCTCAAGGACCCCCCAACCTCCATTTCTGGTGAGTACTCTGCAGTTGCCACAATAGATATAGCCAACCGCAGTAACACTGAGCCGGCAGGTCTCATTCAGCCATTCAGCCTCAGACCTTCCTCGCCACTTGCTTAGACCTAGAACGTACTTTCAGCGTTCGCATTCTAAAGCAGGTAGCTTAACAAGCCGATCGCGCACGAACGTTAGACTCGTTTAATGTCAATGTCTGCTGTATTTTGGAGGCTAGAGTCAAGGACAACAGTCAAAGTGTACAAATAGCAGCACCCACATTGTTTACCAGTACCGGCTATACACTTCGGGTGACTCCACGGCCGCCTGTACCGGTCAGGCTGGAGTAGGTATAGTCCTCAGCACGACGGCTGCAGCCGCATTGGTAGATTGGATTCCTGTTAACAGTAGACTTTGTGCCGTCCGCTTGGCAGGTTCTGTTAAAACCAGCTCTAGACGCAAGACTTTCAGAAATTTATTCATTGTGTCGGCTTACATTCTTACTGAATGTAGTGACGTCTTTGTCAAAGACGTATTTTATGTAGGTCCGACCGTTCATCTTCGGTCGATGAATGGTTCTGCTGTAGTCGTTCTGGCCGGAGATATGAATGTTCAGGTCAGCAGCCACGTTGAGGTCGAGTCTTGTTTAGTTTACAAGTTTGGGATAACATTACATCACTGGGACAATTGCGGGGGATTGTTGCAGCTGTGCGCTGAGCGTGAGCTATTTTTAACCAGCACTGGGCAAATTGCGCGTCATTATAATACTTTGTATCGCTGCGTGTAATCGGTAGACCAAAATATCTCCGTAATCTTTGTGGTAAAAATCTTTTTCAAGTTGCCGAAGTTGTTATAATTTTGTTGCGTGTTTCAGTTCCTGAAATCGTAGAATTCTGTTGCTGGAAAATCTTTTTTTAATCTTACATTGTCACGCCTATGTTTAAGGCAGGCGATCGTCACTCTCCTGCTAGTTATCGGCCGATCAGCCTTACCAGCATCCCATGCAAGGTAATGGAGCGTCTGTTAAAACGCGCCATCCTTAAGCATTTCTTCTCCAATAACCTTTTCTCCTCTACCCAGCATGGCTTTCTTCCCGACCGGTCATGCATAACGAATATGCTAATCTTTATGGATAGCCTGACAGACGCCAAAGACAATGGCCATATCTCGGATGCTATCTTCTTCGACTTTGCCAAAGCTTTTGACCGTGTCCCACACGGTCCCCTTGTACATAAACTAGAGGCTTATGGCATCCAAGGTGAGGTTCTCCGCTGGATTGCATCCTTTCTTGGCAACAGGACTTTCAGAGTAAAAACCGGATCGGACCTTTCTTCTCCTTCTCTGATCTCCGCTGGATTTCCTCAAGGATCCGTACTCGGTCCGTTATTGTTTCTAATATATATCAACGATCTTCCTGACCTTATTTCTAGCAACGCCCTCCTTTATGCTGATGATTTAAAAATCTGGAATGCTTGTGATCCCAGTGCATTACAGATTGACCTTGACCGTATTAAGTGCTGGTCAGATGACTGGAGTCTCCCTCTAAACGACAGCAAGTGTGCGCATATGTCGCTCGGAGGAGACTCCGGGAACCTATTCGTGATACATGGTGCACAAAGTGTAATATATCGCGGAAGTAGACCTCAAAAAATCCAGGATTTGGCTGTCGACCGGTTTATCTTTTTCTTATCACCATCAGATGGCCGCAAAAAGGGATTTAGGACTCTTGGGATGATAAAAAGAACCTTTCCCCGCATAGACAGGCATGCCTTTCAGTCGCTCTACGGGGTCTACATACGACCACTGCTTGAGTATGCTAATCAAGTCGTATACACCGGCTTGAAGAAAGGACATACTCACCATCGAACGTGTCCAGCGAGTAGCCACTAAAATGGTCACTGGCTTGCGGCATTTCTCCTACGAGTCTCGTCTTGAAATTCTTGATCTTTATCCACCCGAGTTTGGAAGACTTTGCGGTGACTTAATCCTTACGCACTTTTTCAGCACAGGACTCGTGCAGCAATTCTTTACCCCAGTAGTCGATAACAGTCGGAGGGGTCACAACAAGAAGCTCCATAAGCTTCGACCCCGAACCTTCCTTAGGCAACAGTTCTCTCTTACAGGGTTATCAACCACTGGAACGACCTTCCATTAGAGGTTGTTAGCTGCTCTTCTAGGGACCGTTTCAAAGTGTTATTAGATTCTCACTTACTTAAGAAGTTGTTAGATTAGTATTTTGTTCTTTTCTATCAGATTAGTACTTTACTGTGTTCTCGGTATTCTCTGTAACCCCCAAGAGCGGTGCTACACCCTGTTTTCAATGACTGCCTTTCAGGTCAACAGAAAACCGCTGACATCGAAACGGACAAACTGACTGGATCCGGGTGAATTGGGTCTCCAACCTCGAACCCGTGAACAAATCGCTGAAATCGCTGGAAAAGACGTAAGCCATGCGTGTGCGGTGGTCCAATGACATGGGGATTGTTGGAAAAATAAAAAAGATTTGCAGTTCACGTTTCTTAGGATAATTGGTGATGGAATATGATGAAAATCGATGTCATAGACCTGGAAACTTATGCTTTATTCAAATCTGAATGTAATTAGGCAGGAAAACGTGATTATACTTCCGACGATTGAACCGTTGTTGGATCATGAGGACTACGCTTTTTATAAAGCTGCGAACGTAAGATACGTCATGAAACATATTGCAACGTAGGATTATGCGCAAAAACTGGACAAATCAGTGGTATTTTCTCAGTTATATTCGGCATGCATAGCCGTCGGTTGCTACCACTATTGCAAATTTTCCATGGAATCATGACGTACGCTGGAATGCCGACGAGGTGATCTGCTGAACGAGCGACATCGTGAAGCACTTCTCGCTTAAAAGCTTACCACAGTTCCATGTAACTCCTTTAGCAAACGGTACCGCATGCTCAAACACATAACTGCTCCATCCATTTGTCCTACCTTGCAAGTTGAGCAAACCAGTACTCCACGCCTAGACGCTTGTGAATGCTCCATCCATTTGTCCTACTCCACGAGTTAAGTCAAGCAGTAGTCCATGCCTAGACGTTTGTGAATGCTCCAACCATTTGTCCTACCTTATTTGGTTATGCCAAGCAGAACTATATGCCGAAGCATAGGTGAACGTCCGAATCACTGAGAACGAACACATGTATGTATTTGAAGTCTGTGGAAAGTGGTACATACTAACTCACCTTCATTCAGCACATGATGTAGCCGTTGGTTTTCACGCGTTCTGCGTGTCCTTCCGGATGACTGATGCCCTGTATCACATACAGTCGTAATCATCTCGTTCATCACATCTGATATCTGCAAGAAAACTGTGTACGCATATGTGAATGAACTCACTTTCTTCAATTATATCAACAGGATAATCGCTCCAGGTTATGTTGATTCGCGCTTTCTTTGGCTTGTGTGTAACCAGTACACTGTCAGCGGGCCCGTCTAAGTCGACATCCGTTGTGGGTGGTGTGCGGGACTTGGTTTTCATAATCACTGGGGAAGTGCGAACAGTGGCTGAAGTGGAGGGAACTGACAAAATTAACAATTCGAAACGTGCACCTACCAGGTGACTGAGGTTGAAGCTGCTTGCCACAGAATGGACACTCGTTTATGTCCGCCATTTGGATGCATTCAGAGTGAAAAATCAGCTGATCGGCATCACAGCGATAGCTGTCCATCTGTACCGGGTCACCGCAGTGTCCACATGGCAATCCTGTTTCCGGCTTCTTCACCCATCTGGGTTGCATACTGCTTGTAGACGAGCCAGTGGGGGAGTCATACAAAGGTCGTAGCACGTTCCACTATTTTAATGGCAAATGCAATGATGCTGTTGAAACACGTCACCGCAGTGCGGCTGCTGCAGGCATGCAGTTTTTCAAGTACATTATGCAGGGCTTTATAGTGACGGTCGAAGTTGGCTGCAGCAAGAGGCCGAAGCTGCGGCAGGTTGTACTCCGCCAGCCACCGCTCATGAATGGGGACACGACCTTTGTAAACGGAAATGAAAACTACAAAACGCTTACCGTAGGGGTAGAAGTGTTTCCGAAACACTGACAGAATGTGAATGCAAGGAAGCCACATCGAACGGTAGAAAGTACACTCACATGTGCCCTGCACGCTATCCACGACGAAAGCGTCGCCATCATGTTGCACACGAAGCTGCAATGTTCAAGGTGATTACTAGAGAATCGCTTACCTCGCACTCAGATACTGTTTCGAAATGGAGTCGTGGAGTCCGTCCGTTCAGATGTTTTTGGACAAGATGGCTTGCGAACGTGGTCATTCTGTGAAGAATGTTCTTGACATACCAGTCTACATCGACAACTTCATGACGGTCGCATTCGTACGTCGTTTGTATTTCGTACTCCCGCATCAGCCACTTGCTGTGGATCCATAATTTTTGAATGGCAACAGCTAGGAAATCCCTTGCGAGCGTCCTCTTCTTCAACCGTCCGTTTGCATTCTCCAGCCTATTATTCGTACGACTGCCGAAGTGGACAACATCGCTTTGCGCATGAATGGCCCACTTGAGCTTGATGTACAGCCAATGACAACAAATAATTCAGAAACTTCTTATCGGTTCGGCGGATGATATGTAAGTCACGTTTGAACCTACGGTATACGGTGTAAAGGTGCAACTTACTCTTCCTCATTGTCTACCGTAGCCATTCGGTGGAAGAGATAACGACTGCGGAAAGAGTTCGTCTTTTAACGAACATGACAAACAAATGTTACCCACTTACGTGCTTACGTACGGCATCGCGTACATGAAAGTAACACAACATTATGTCGCAGCCGAACACCACATGGGCTGCTCTCATTTGCGCAGCCATTTTATCCATGACAAACGTCTTCACCACAATGTGCTCGCCCATCATTTCTTGAAAAATTTCGAACAGCCTACGTAGTGAAGCATACTTCTCACTACGAACGTACCCGTACATCACGGGTCGGCCGTGTCCCATACCATCTGTTACGAGGAACTGATATAACTTCCAGCTTCGAAAGTATGAAAGTGTTCAATGACATACTTGTGCCTGTTTGTCCCGTGGGTGGCATCCACATTCACAACATGCGGGAAGCGTCGGAATAGTTCAATTTGCGTTCGCTGGGCAAAGCAGATATGCGTATATCTGTTGCCTTCATCCCGCATGGTGCGCACCACACCTATCGCACTAATCACCGACAGAACTTGCTCAAGGTTCTCTGATGATCCGTTACCATTGTTACATAACAAACTCACTTGACAATGCAGGCTTTAACTTGCGGCGGATGTTTCCAACGTCAGCGGTTGTGATAAACTTCCCGTAAACATCCGCTACATACTGCTTAATATCAGCAGTTGGTGTATTGTATTGGAACAGGCTCCTGCATTCGTTCAATTCACTGACGGTGAGTCCACGATTCGTAGGATGGGACTCATATAGCAGACGATTGAGAGGGTGGTTGTGCTCTAGCTCGAAAGAGCACACAACCAGACAGGCATTTCGTCGGACCACATGAAATCGTGATCTGTAGCATGTCGCTATAAAGTCAGTTAACCCAATAGCCACGTCGCACAAACTTGCATGCACTCCTACTCCCTTTCTACTTACCTTATCGTACTTCAGAACCGTTTTCGACCTACGGCTCGTCCCACGAACGTAAATAACGCCCACCTCCTCCATGTACCTCTGAAGGCACTCCTGGAACTGTGAGAAGTGCGAAATTCACGGTTCTCAAACATCGCCTTGAAAGTCGCAATATAATCCATTTCCTACAAATGAAGGAATTAAAGAACGAAAAAGAACTTATAAATGAATAAATTATGAACAAGTGAAATGCAAAGTGTTCATAAATCTATGTTGACATTCCCACACGCAGCATAACACTAACAACAAACCTACTGTGATCTTCCCGCAAAGGACGGACTCAACGTGTGCAATGAGTAATAAATCCTTGTTGACCACGGTCAGAGTAATAACAGACACGCATGTAACATGATCGCAGATCTTCGCAGGAGTGATTTCAATGTTGCCAGGTACCAGCGTCATTCAGGCATTCGAAAGTATAATTTTTCCAACCACGACAACTGAGGAAATCAAGGTCTACGACTGTAACGTGCAGCGGAGTGGAGGCACTGAGGAACAGCGTTTCTCTGACGGACGAGGGCCAAGCGGAAATCTGGAATGGTAAACTAGACTCGATACAAGCATGAGCGAGAGGCCCAGTAGTCATGCACACAACATTCACTCGAGTCAAAAAATTCCAATATGGACGTCATATCACACGTACGAACGAACTTATTACACGAACTACCATGTCAAGTTTGCGCCACTTCTCCGAATCAGGCCCGGTCTCAGATAAACTACATGGTTGTTAGATATAGGCGGCAGGGTTCCGTTAAGGATTGTCGTTCTTTTGTAGTACATATTCGGGTTCAATCAGTGGCGATTGTGATTGTCGTTTCCGTTCATTACTTTTGGCTGCGGAACGACTCCACCGCAACAACGATTGGCATTGACTCGTAGCAGACTGTCGCAAGCCATTCAATACGAAAATCAGCTTAGAAAGTGATCTTAGTATTCTACACTCGAATGATCATAGTAACTGTGAATTTCAAAGCCTCACGGGCAACTTATTAAGGGGACACGCGCATGCGGCACAGGAGTTAAAGGGTAACAGACATTGCATTCCCGGAGCAGTCCTGAGTGTTTTAGAAAGTTAGACTGAATCATTCCCGTCTTGCCGATGGCAAAAGCAAGTCTACGAGCAGCGTTATCCGTTTGGCAAGTAACGTAACTTAAACGCTATCATAAGCTCTTGTTAACGGGCAAGTGAGAAACCGTAGACTCCAGTTTCATGGCTCCGGGGAAAAAATTGACAGGTGTCTTAGGTTTATGTTTGCTACTGAGTTCCAGGCGAGTGACCGGTCGACCGTGAAGCTGTCAACGAGTCAGATGACCAATACGTCAGTCCAGTAATAGATTCAAAAGGCTTAAGGGTGGGTGAAGCGCTTGGATGGTGGTCAACTCTTATTGGTTTTCTCCTCTTACTGTGTCTAACGCTACGCAAGAATGTGTATCGAAGCGCCTCGATCGAGTGAGATTTCGCTTTACCACTAAGTTTGAGCATTTGCTATACAGTAACTTGGCTCTCCAGGTTAATTAAGTTTGAATTGTGCAGATGATATCATATCGTTACTTTATCGACTGAATTGGAGAGGCGTTAATATATAAGCTTTTGCTCGATGTGATATTCAAGCTTAGGTGGAAGAACAGAGTCACACTCCATGCTGGGTTAACGCGATAATAGTTCCATATTCCTGACAAGTCCAGTACGGGGGGCTGGTTGCGGAACGGTCTTAGAGAGAAATAATTTGACCACCAGTCATTCATTGGGCTTCTTGTCATCCGATACACATACTCTGTGACTCGCAGTTCAGGAGGAAACAAACATTGGGAGGAACTCGGCAAGGTTTCACCTGAATCGGCGATCGTACGAGATCACTACTTTCACCGGTTCCTCAAGTTTTGGAACTTGCACGTTGCACGCCAGCCCCCAGTCACGTATCCTCGACAAAGGCGTGCCTCGATTCCAGTGAACGATCACACGTTGTACGTTGAACGCGAAGCTTCCCGATCAGTTTATGAACATGCCATCCAGTGCTTATTCCCATACCTCCCAGTTTAAGTCATCCGCAAATACTGACAGTTTGGCACCGAGTAGCGGCCGTTAGTCAAAGGCTGTTCACTTTTTCACATATTCATGCTGAATTTTGTCGTAGACGACAATAATGGAATGATCTATGCGGCACATCGCCAAGATGCCGCGTAAATTCCTACCAGGAGGAAGACTAACTGATCTCGGCATAGCTGACGACAAGGGTTGCTGTTTGTTGCTTTTAAGGCTCCCACAAAACAAACGGAGTCGGACGGATCGTTCCGTGTTGGCAGAACCGGATCGGGAGTCGCCTGCACACAGGCCGAGTCGGAACGGATCTGGCCTGGCCAGACTCGCAGTCGGCCACGGCAAAAATTTGCCAGCCGGTTATTAACTGCATCGTACGATTCCAGCATTCGCTAAAGCGACAGTTTACAACAAATTCAATGGTTTCCCACCTCCCTTATGTATCTAAACAACGCGATAGGACCTTCTTAGTCTCCGCGCAAACCGCGCTGAAGGAGATGACACGCGCTGTCGAACTGACACCAACGGAACGCAAAAAGTAATTTACAGAACAGGAAATATATTTTATACACGAGAAACAACGTAAGCTTCTCCACACTTCCAGGTCCACCGTATGTTCTGCTGACCATTGCAATGGTTTCTTTCATCATTACTTCCTGGAAAAACAAGTTTTAGTACGTATTAGAAGTGGAATATCTCAGCTAATAAGCAAGATACATCAATAGTTCATTTGGACAATCTATAGAGAACTTACAGTTGTTTCAGAAAATGATAGGTTCATCCATGATTGCATCCGAAATAATGTCAGAAATCCCATTGAACTTGTGCAAATTTCACTTCCTGAAAAAAACAAGTTTTATACGTATTAGAAGTGGAATATCTCAGCTAATAAGCAAGATACATCAATAGTTCATTTGGACAATCTGGTAGAGAACTCACAGTTGTTTCAGAAAATGAATAGATTCATCCATGATTGCATCCGAAATGTCAGTAAATCCATTGAAACTGTTGCCAATTCACTTCCTGAAAAATACGTGTTAATACACATTAGAAACAATCCGTACGGATTACATGTAATATAGGTATTTAAACAATACTTAATGAAGCTTGATTGAGAAAGAGGATATAATGAAACGCATTTAGAAGGTTTTTTAACTAAATTGTGACTGACCACAGACCGCAAACGATACATCACAGCCGCACTCACCACTAGCGAAACAAACGAAACTGAAGACTAACGTTTGATGGAGGCACGGATTAAAACAAACGTGCACGAAATGGCAGTATTCGTTAACGGGTGGATATAAGGTTGTGACAATGAAAATATTTAGAAATTTTAATTCGTTTAACTACCACAATGATCGTGGTCAATAGCAGTTATTATTCCGATCCGATTGGCTTATTTCGTGGCCGGACTTTGGCCAGATTTTGGCCAACACCTCGGAGTCGGCCATGTGTTTGCTGGCTGCACAAGCTTCTCGGAGTTATTCTCCGCAAGCTAAATACTTTGCAATGCGCTTTGAAAGCCTCAATATAAAATGTTCCGCAGACTTGTTGGATAACGTGGATTCTAGTTAGATACTTGAAATCTAGCAGGCTATTAATTTTTTATACCTTTGGGTGTTGCGTCAGCGGCGGCGAGTAAGATGCAGGATTAAAAAAGAAAACGCGTATCTCCAATGCTAAGGCGGTTTTCTCTATTCTGAAACATCTTTGGCGACAGAGAGGTATTTCAGTGATGTCCATACGTCACGTGTATGAAGCGTCAGTGAGGGTTGTGTTATTCCACGGCAGTGACCTGCCGCTTACGCGTAAAATATGCGAATCGTATTCAGTAGTTGACCGACCGGTGTTGTTTTCATCGCGCGTGTCGGGTGATACAGGTGAGTAAGCAGAGAAGAGCTTGGGAAGCGGGTGTTTGGCACTGATCTTCAAACGAGTTTGCTTATTCACTCCCTACAATTGTACAGATTTAGATGGCAAGATGGTTATAACTTGGTCCCACCAAACGCGAACGCGAATAACTGATACGAACAATGGTAAATGAATGAAGTTAATGCTCGTTTGGAATATTTTAATGCTCCTAAAATCAACTGGCGATTGGGATCTGTTAGTCGAAGAGGTTTTGATCTCAAATTGCTTAACCTAGTCAATAATTTCACACTAACACAGCATGTCAGAGTGGCCACGAGATCCCGACCTGGTCAGATAGACTCAACGCTGGACTTAATCATAACTCGTCACAGCAGTGACGTCACCAACGTGTTGTCAGCGGCACCATTCGGAAAGAGTGACCACATGTTCTCTGTTAGTAAAACAGGCACACAAGGTGCAACTTTTTCACCGAATCGACCACAAAAACTGACATTGGAAGCTGATAGAATGACCTGGAACCCAACAGTTTCCATAGAGGACGTCCATAGTTTGTGGGCAAACTACGTCGACAACCTCCGGACTCTTACAGATAAGAACGTCCCTCAGAAACAAGTCGGAGGAAGAGGTCGGAAGCCATGGGTTCGCCCCAGGGTCAAGAGAGCTTTCCAACGCAAGTATGTGGCTTGGAAGGCGTATATTCATCAAAGAGGGTTTAAAAGCTTCATGAAGTACAAAAAAGCTCGAAACGAAGCAATTAGGTAGCAAAAAATGCTCGTGTAAATTTGTTGATCCATGAACTGAGAAAATTCGTCTCCATCGTTTGCATTCCCTATTTTTCCCCTAACCTGACACTTGTTCCCACTACCTCACCCACCCCGTTTTGTTTTATTGAACTAATCTGTCATTAACTGTTCTTGGCGCGAGTAGCCATTCTTGTCCTGGCTTACTGGCGTGACGGCTGACCTTTGACCTTGCTGGTTCTGTTGAGAAACTGTTGATTTTGCTGGACGAGACTATCGTCGCGAACGATTGAGGTTTGCTTTTTGTAATTACTGATGCATTTCTTCAATAGTACCGTAGAAATTGTTGGATCCAATCTTGTTTTCATTTTGGGGATCCGTTTTGGGCTACGCGTAACTCAACGATCAGACGTGGATCGTTACAGCTTGTCTGGTGTATGAGCTCAACCTAGCACGTGATATCAAACAGAACCCCAAGAGGTTTTACGGTTATGCTCAGTCCAGGTCCTCTCTAAGAAAGGAAATTGGGACCACACTTTCCTATAAAGGAGAGATTATATCGACTGATAAAGGCATAGCGGACGCGTTCATGGCACAGTTTCAAAGTGTTTATCGCTCAGACAATGGAGTACCTGAGCCTCACTCCAACACCGTGGGTGTGGCCATGGTGGATCAGGACATTACGCCCCACGAAGTTGAGCGAGTGATATCCCAGCTAAACAGCACAAAGTCCGCAGGACCGGACCATATTCACCCGGCTATCCTAAAACCTTTGGCCAAATTGCTGGCGTCGCCTTTTGCCCAGCTGTTCAATCTCACATTAGAAACAGGGGTAGTTGTGAGGGACTGAAAACAAGCCAACCTAATTCCCATCTTCAAAGATGGTAACC
>LOND01006189.1:0-14771 GCA_014220965.1 Paragonimus kellicotti
GTTTGTTGTTTCTCCTAATTGTTGCCGTCACCCATGTAGCCGTTTGTCGGAACTCTAAGTAGTTTCGAGTGCCTGACTGTTAAATGTTTGCAGTATACCTGCGGTGAACTGATTAGTACGTTATAACGATCGTCTAGTCACTCTTGCCCACAACGTGTGCATTCTATGATAAGGGGTTCGGCGAAAACGGTTGAATTCCAACCTACCTGCTGTGCAAAATTCAAACCCATTCAACCGGTGAGCTGGTTCCGCTTCTGGTCTACAAGAACTTAAAATTGAACCCGACTGAAAATCTAACATACGTGTGCCAAACCTGTATGATTTTCGTGACCTCAGAAGAGGCTCAGAATGTACCACAAGGGCCCGTTGCCACGTAAGTGACACACCTTGTACGCCCTCGAAGATGCGAGCATATTTCACTTCGCCTTACTGAATCCGCGATCACAACTCCTAGTAGGAAACGAGTTGCAAGTCCAATTGCAGTGAGTGAGCGACCATCGCACTAGCAGTCGTTTGACCGCGTCTGTGACCCGAATCATACACACCCCAGCTATTGTGACACTATCTAGCAAACCTGCTGCCTTTGAGGCTCATTTTACTAGTCAGAATAATACCTCAATCTATGTTAGCCGTGGTCAATCAGGCTCAATAATAGAAACCCATGCAACTACGCCCGGTCCAGTTGGTCAGAGTGAACAAAAAATTCAGCCCCTTGACAGACACTGTAAAGCAAGTATCGCAGGCACTGACACCAACACACTCAGCATAACACCAATTAACTTGCCTATAACTGGGTGTCGGTCTATGATTGTGTTCGGTCTGTCTGAGAGCAATCCAGTAATGCTATCAGATTGTGTGAAACACAATGAAAAAATGTTTTTAAGGTTTTCTGAAGAGTTGGGTTTTCCTAATAACCCCCAGAGTGAAGTCAGAGACCATCAAAGAGCTCTGACTCATGCCGCGCCCACTGCGGATTACTCTCCATGCCACAAATGACTTCGGTGAGCTGATGGAGTTGCAACAACAAGAGGTGAGAACTCACCTAGGATACGCCCTGCCCGAAGCGAATACTCACGCCTGCAGTCATTATCTTTTGTCCAAGCGGTTGGTGAAAGTAGACCTGGACGCATTACTATGTACAATGTTCTTAAACAGTGCACCCTCTAAACCAGTGGAGATTTCTTGAATCACTAACTGGTCTATGTGTTCCAACAGTTACCGGCGTGAACTGCCCGCTCCGGCCCGCGTACGTTATGTCCCTCGACTTCTGAGAATAATAAACTTGACAAAAGAAATGACAAACAAACGCATGCAACTTGGTGCCCAGTCCATTCACAGTTGTTTAATGGGATCCGGTACCATTCTGACTTTCCAGGGTACATCAGGTCAAACTGAAGACAGTTGCATACTACCGCAAAACCCACTGTAATTGCTCTTAATATTGCTGCAGGTGACCTTCAGGCGGATACCTGCTTCAGGCCAATAGTTCACAAAAACGCTGAGTCACCACAATTCTAAAAGGGAATGGCGGTCTCCAAGTACACTGCGACACACCGACACAGCTCTTCTTACTCCATGAACATTTTTGGTAGATTCTTTCGCTATACATACTGTAGGCAATATAGCTGTCACGCGGTACTGTGATTACACCATTGTGGCTTCACTCTTCAATAAAGTGGACGGGCTTCGTGACCTCTGTTTCCGGCAAAGCTCATGTACAATAAGAAGCCCGCCGGTTTGATGTAAGCAGAAGGTACGGGAAGATGAACTATCTATCCCCAGCATGAATCTTTCGCAATGATAGGCGATTCGATAAAGGATGGTGTGTGGTCCTTTATTTGAGATCTCAATTAAGAGACCTCAAGTATTCGTGACAGGGTGCTAGTGGATCTTTCAGAATTAGTTTGGCAAGTAGTTAACGTTATTCAAAATATCACTAGTTTGATTAGTATGCCTTACAGACCGCATTCCGCGCAACATGTCAGTGGCGTCACTTGAGTGGATAATGTCCGGGCCATAAATACCAGACTCATCATCTATGACGGTTGCATTAGGTTTGTGGTCATCAAAAATGATTAGGAGTTTGGTCTTTCACTTGCTGATCGTCATTTCGGAAAGCTTTGGGGCATTTTAGGCAGCTGCAAGCTTTTTGGAGAGGCGCGTTGGCTATACGGCCAGTGGAAACAATTCGTCAGTGTACGCAAAACAGCTGGCCGCGGACAACTGCTAGCAATTCATCGCTTTCTGAGGATGCCTCGTTATTGGACTCCGACTGGGTTATTGCTGATCGGACCAAACAGGAAAACCATTCGGGATGCTCAACTGTTAGAGACTCAACATAGTACATCATGTTTTTTTTTGAGACGGTAGCTATATTAGCAATGAGGACAGTATGCTTTTACCAATTCACAGCATATAGACGTGTATTGATGCTTTCCGGAATACGGTCAGGGAACTGTGACAGGAGCTGGTGATAAAGTTCGCGTCGAATGCAGCATGACGGAGTCAGGTTTTTCGGCAAATCTGGAAAGAAAAGCCGGTTCTCACTGAAAGCAATTTGATCCGGCAATTTACATGCACCTGAGCTTCTCGCGATCGCTTGCTAGCAGCATTCTCCGATTCTGTATGATGAGATATGCGACAAGGAGGTAACAATCGCATCAATGGCCTCAAAGTCTTGACTCACCTGCGTCGACTTATGCAGCATACTCCGACAATCATTTGACACAGAGACCGAAGGGAAGCGCACCAGTGACAGTGAACGACACACCGTCGTTGCAGCTAAATATGGAGTCAAGATTTAGCAGACAATATTCCGTAGAGCACGTCGGATTCTAACGGAGAGCGTCGAAAGTCGCGACCGTAATTA
This sequence comes from Paragonimus kellicotti, assembly GCA_014220965.1. Lineage (NCBI taxonomy): Eukaryota > Metazoa > Platyhelminthes > Trematoda > Plagiorchiida > Troglotrematidae > Paragonimus > Paragonimus kellicotti. The sequence continues at coordinate 2,870 of LOND01006189.1, forward strand.
CATGATCAATATTTGTGACTTAACGTGACCAGTATATTAAAACCAAGTAGGGTAGTTGGCCCTATCTGGAGTTGCTGAATGCTTGGCCAGTCGAGGTTCGCACCGAGTCTGCTTAGTCGGCACTACGAAGGGGCGGTTCGGCGCGAAAACGTACCAACGAAGTTGACATGAAAGCAACCTAAGCTCACAACTACTACTGTCTAAGAGCATGTGGATAAAACGATCGGCATGCTACAGGAGCGAACGATATATTCCTCCAAAATACACGCAAGGATAAAAACACAACTAAACAAGGTTAAATGTTTTAGCCTCTTCATCACACTTAGCCTTGTTGATAACTAATAACCATTGTTGAGACAGTCTCCGATGTCGTTAACAGCCACCCAACAGTAAATTATTCTCGGCCTAGTAGAAAGCATACACGTTCACAGAGTAGAGCAAACTGGACTTGTGTTTACTTGAGTATGTCCTGTGGCGCAATCTTATCACGGCTGCTATCAAAAAGGATCGATCGTCCTCTGCACGGTCTCTTATAAAAGCTGACAGTTAATCCCATAATTTTACACAACAAAATTGCAGCACATACGCGGAACGAGGTTGACAGTTCACAACTGGACACCTCCGGTGAATTTACCATTGAACTAAGGAGAAGACCAGCACTCTCGGTAAGGAGTATATAAAGGCGCATAACTGCAAGTCGCGAACGACCTTCGAGAACTAATCAAAGTGAATTACTTCAAAGCTCAGTGTCACAAATAAGAAGCAATTAAGAAAGCCTATCTAAATCACAAAAAAAACTGGGGCCAGACTTGATATATTCTCTCATCTTGAGAAGCTACACCAAGGAATTAGCAGAGCCGTCCACAACATTGTTAAACCGCTCCTTGTCAACCGGCCGTCCACCAGAAGTCTGGAAACAGTTCATAATCGTATAGACTCTCAAACTAGATGCGAGGTTACTTAGGAAACCATTTACTGAAAGCGTTGTTCTCGGTGGTCTTTTGAATAATGGAAAGTTTATTGAGTGGCTTACTCCGGGCCAAGGTTGATGACCTCCGATTCATCCCCAAGCAGCAACATGGCTTTCTTAGGGGATATTCATGTGTCATGAATCTGCTGATTGCTCTTGTGTTTGGACAAAGATTTCAGACGTAAAACTCGCCATATCTGTAGTTTATCCCGCATTTTCCAAAGTATTTTACAGGATCAACTGTATTATCTTGCTGCAAAAACCCAATAATTATGAACCTGATGAACACTTACTTACGTGGCTAAGGAATTACCTGACTGAAAGTAGGCTCAAAATCAAGCTGAAGCTGTTAGAGTGGGTCCCGCAAAGATCAACCTTTGGACCTGCGTTATTCACTCTTCCCGATCCAGAAGTACCGAGTATATTTAAATCGCTGATGTTCATCTATGCCGATGATACAAAGCTCTGACCAGTCCTAAAGTGCCCGTAATGTGTTGTGACTTTAAAAGACGATGTGAACTGTCTAAATCAGTGGTCCACAGAAAATAATTTGTCGTCTTATGTCAGCAAGTGCGGAGTCATGCACGTTCGTCATCAAAGTTGTGTTGACTTTTATCTTGGTGACATAAAGCTACCTGTGTCAGCACATCAACGAGATTCAGGGACCATAGTAGTAGACAGATTGAGTTTGTCTACAATTTGTGCTGCCATGCCTTAAAATGCTCAACTAACCCCAAACCTTTTAGGAAGAAGCTTCAGAGCCCTCCATCCTAAGATGTATCCCATTATGTCTGCCTTAATACCCCACTCATGCCTGGAAGTGAACATACAGGTCTGTCGTCCTTATCTCAAGAAAGATTTGGCGCTTGTTGAAGATGTTCAGCGATGGACCACTTCAGGGATTGTGGAGCTCAGGAAAACACCCTACCTGGGAAGACTGGCAGAACAGGGCCAATTCTCAGTGAATTACAGATATCTTAGGGAAGATTTAATGCTTACCTACAAAATACAACTCATTCCGGGTCATTCATCGGCACGCCTTCTGCATCTCAAGAAGACAAAACGCTTTGTAAGTCACGAGCTGAAACTGAATAACGGAACGGGTGGGTTAGTTTGTAGACAAAGTAGCTTCATAATTATAGGCTGTTTACACTGGGACGCATTGCCTAACTCTGTGGTCACGGCTGAATCGGTTGAGAGTTTTGAAATGTTACTCGTGAGAAACACTCGGAGCTACAAGTTCCCTGACCGTTTCACCAATTTAGTCTCACACATCAGTGACTGCGAACGTCCGATTAAACTTTGTTTCAGTCGGTTTCAGTGTTCGTTGATGAGATGATTGCAGTCAGCTGCTCTGTCGAATATACATTTTATTTAGTTTCATTTGCTTTTCTCTTGGACCTAGCAACCGAACAACATAATTGCTAACCGGCTAGCATAGAGACAGGAATGCACAAACAAATGTCTTTCTTCCTCCCGTAACAACCGGTGAGCCTATGAATTTAGTAATGTTTTATTTGAGTGCGAAACAACAAAGCTTCGATCATTAAAGCATCCACTCATCGAAGCCGGTCTGTCGGACAGTGACAACTATCAAACTTGACAACTGGTGCAGCTATATGCCAATTGCTAGTGTGTGGAAAAATGTTCGGCCTCAGTAGAGTTCTGCTGATGCCATTATATTATATAAAAGTTTTGAAATTGAACGGAAGCGGCCATGCTTGATTGCGTGAATAGAAGCGAACTGGGGCGGACCGTATGAGATAACTGATTATGATGCGAATGTCAAATGTCCAAGGATAAGTATAGACGTACGGACTCTCAGTCTATATCAGTTGTAACACATTTCACAGTAACTACAACTTCATTGTCTAGCCACATCAAGCAATGAAGTTATACAAAATATGTCTCAAGAGAACAGCAACGCATTGTCTTCAAAGTCAGACAGATACAATAAGTGTGCGTTGTTGCAGCACGTGACCCAACGTGATAAATATCAGGTCACGTGACTGGAAGATAAAAAGGCGAATAAGAATTATTTTGCACAATTTTTAAGTTTGTATAATTTGTCTAGAGGTGCCAAACAACTTTTTTTTTACTGTTATCTGCAAAACCAATACGAAAATTGGTAGTTGATGGGCCGGATGGTTTCTTACACAGTGTGGACTTGAAACCACGCCAAAATGACGGTGATCGTGGTGTCACACTGTCTACTACTGCTTTTGCCCACAAATACATTGAAATTGCAACCGGTCTCCATCAGTCTCAGCATTGTCCACTGTATGCACGCCCACTTCTTTTGGACACATGGTAAATGGTGATTTAGCGTGAAAGCCTTATCTAAAGAGGCGCCGGGATTAGATTTGACTTAGTGGGCTGTTATCGGTTGTTGTCCATCGGTAACTGAGATGGATAATGTTTGCCTGTAAAGTGATTGGAAATTCAGATTCACAGTTCCAGATGAGGACAAGAAATTCGTAAGGATATGGATGATTACGAAGTGTTTGGGACATGTCGGCATATAGTTCGTGAAATACTACCAGTTAAAATTCTCACCAAATTTGTTTCTGCTTTATCCTAATTCTTTTGGATTCGCATCCATCAAGAAGGCTTATTCATCCATTTAGTGGAGTGTCCATCCAAAATTTCATTTTCTGCCTATCCATGTTGACTGCTGTTTGTCGGAAGTCATCAACTCCGTTAACACTTCTGATATAGGATGTGTCGCCTACGTACCTTTTATACAAAACGCGTTGTTTGCTCAATTCTGTCAATTGTTCTACTTCGAAATCCCACATGAATATGCCGGTACAAACGGAAGTAGGCCGCACGATTTGCAAAAAATTGAATTGATGTTTACAGCAGTAGTCGTTTTGTTACCTCGTCCAAAGCAGTTTCTTATTATCCAATGAACGAATAAAGTGCATACAATTTCACCAACTGACCAACTAAGTGAACTTCTGCTTGAGATTTCCCCCCATAAGCTAAAAATCGTTATCATGTTTTAAAAGTACTTGTTGTGAGAATGTCACGAAGACAGTGATAAACAATAAAAGCAAAAATCGCTCCATCGCTTTTCATAACTTGCTTCAATTAAAACTGAATTTGAGAAGAGCTCCTATGTTCAACTATACTTTCGTATTGAAGTTACAATTGAAAGTTAGCGTGTTGTTCCACACCGTAAGCTAGTTAAGTTTTTCATAAGTGATGGTCAACTCCCAAAACATAATATCACGAATATTATTACGTCGGGTAAAATAATTATTGTTTATGATCACGAATAGAGAAATCGGCTTGTTTTACAGCGCTTTTACTACTGTGTTAAGCTGTACAAGTAAATGTTTGTTGCGAATGCTATTAGCGCTGTACAGAGACAGCTAGCCAGTCGTCTTTGAAGCCCCAATTTTAAATTACGACGACATGAACGCTTTTTTGTTGAGGATCTTAACAATTCCACTGCTGAAATGCGTTCCTGAGTGGTTGCGGTTTCAGACTACATGGGTGCCTAGGGGTTCAGTAAGTTTGTGAAAGGAGAAGTAAACAGGAGACTACCTCAATTATGACCAGTTTCTAATCTGAGTTGAAGAGTCATGTTGTCCAACGTATTTAGTTGCAAAGGCACAGCTATAAAGTATAGGTTGTCTGCTAGTGAAGTTCCATTGTTTAGTCTAAACTGGTAATCTATAGAGCATTCTTCTTCATTCGACGAAACGCAACACTACAATTCACCCAAATTGTGACTGCTCCTAAAACCAAACCGGAGCTTGTGCATCCCAAACGGGGCACATTTGACATCGTAGTGGAACAACTATTGGAAATCAACCCACATATCTTTAGGCTTAACCCTTGAAACAATGGAAGCAGTCAATCAAAAGTGATTCGAAAAAAATGTAGTGATGTCATGGAAATTGAAATTCTTCCGAAACGTTCCGCCAGTCCCAGCAATATTCATGTGTGGTTGCGGTTGTGTCTGAATAGGGTCATTCGGTCACACATGAAGTGGGATTGCAGAGGTTGCTTTCAACATTCTAATCTTAAAAACACGAGGATTGGAATGCAAATTCTGAGTGGGATGAGAATGTACACTACTGATCAGTTCTGATAGGAGCGAAACTCGAGTCTACTGTTTCCTTACACAGTGTGTGGACCGAAAAGCTCATCTGAATGCTCAGACTTTGATCGATTGTGAGTGATGCCATTCAAGCAAGTGATTGAAGTTCTTGGTTTACAAGTTTTTGTATGTTGACTTATGAGGAACCAACAGCCCAAACTAACAGCAAGAATATGTCCGAATATTCCGAGTCTAATTAGGCTGCTATCTGTTGCCGTTTAGGCACAAAACATTGAAAAATAATAAAGCTGCCATAAAACAATAAACATTTGTTTTGTTCACGGTAATGCGTGTATACTTATCCAATCCACTAACACCGGCGGCTTTCAAACGTGTGGTCTGTCTTAAAATTGGGAGCTCATTGGGCAACTTTCAAAGTAAGCGACCGCATACGGAGAACATGTGGCTCACAAAACGGTGATCAAAAGAGTGTCTGTTCTACCGGCGATATGTGTTGTAGTGAAAGGAAAAACATAAATATATGACCTAATTAACAACATGCTTCCACTGATTGGCAACAGTTGGAGAGCAAATTCCACAAGACACGCTTAGAAGCAAGTCTATTCACCTTTTTTTGGTGTCCGAGTGTTTTGTAAATCTTGCTGCATTTGGACATTTGACGACCTACCTTTCGACGTTATTGAACTAAACGATAAAGTGACGTATTCTAATTATACGCATTTGAAATGCGTAAAGTTTATCTATTCTAAACAACGATTTTCAGAGTAGTTATTTAGAATTTTGCGTTGCATCATCTAGGTGGTAACAAATTCTTTTATTTTGGATCACCCTCTCAAACGTTAAATTCCTCTTTGTATCCTAGTCAAGGGATGTGTATTATGCCCCCAACTCATCATCGAAAGAGAGATGGCAATAAGGTTCACCTATGTGTACAAATGAACGTATTGTTTATTGAGACCGATGTGTTTATTTTTCAGGAACTGTTGATACACACGACTGTGTGTCAAATTTGATAACTTGAAACGTCTGCCTACAGTTACTTCAAATGAAATTGCACACTCCATAAATAACCCCCCAATTGTAAACTAGATTTTCATGATTTTATAGTCAGTGGTTTGGCTTTCAAATGTAGATTACTGATTGATACAAATGTGGAACGTGATAAACCTAGCAATCCTGTTATCCATTGCAGTTGTCTCAATACCATTCAGATAGAAAACTAAATGCAATAGCACGGATCGTCTGCCATTTTTAGATGGTTTCAACAAACACTTAACATGTCCATCTCGGGCAATAGCGTTGTTCTGTCTTATTTTTCAACTTAGATAGAAAGACGTGTCACTTAAAGGCAGTGTCCCGACGACAATAAAATTTTCAAAACTTCACCATAAACTCATCATGTTTTAAAAGTAGATATCCATGCTTTTCGTATTTCTGCAGAAACCTCTTCCCGGAAAACATCGTACAAGCTTGCTTACAACAACAACAAAGCTACTTCGTTACAGTGGTCAAGGAACCGAAGTACGTCAAGGTGATCAATTCCACTCTGCAATCAATTGCGATGAGTGCGAGTGAAGGCACTGGACTTACAAACTGGACCGACGCGTCTGCGGCAGTGAGCTACGAGGCAGTTAAACCGAAATACGTAGATAGTACAAATGTTCTGGGTGAGCGGCTGTTTAGTTTGTTGTACTTGATTCAAGCTCTTTGTACAACCTATTAAGACCGCAAAATAAGTCTGTCCACCTATATCGGGTTAGCGTTCTGACTATTAGTGCATTTTTGGAATTGATGTACTTCGCATTAACACAGCCCTCAGATGGTCCTCATTGTGAACACTCATTGTCATGTTGGCTGTATTATATCAATCTACGTTGCATACAAGAATATGCAGTAATGATCACATATAATAGAAGTTATTGCAAAAATCGTGCGCCACTGTTCCAGACAGGCCTAATAGAAATCTGCCATTAAAAGATGAAAGTGTGGTCAGATGCGCGTTTTGTCTAACGCAATATACTGTCCCGTTTAACAACTTCTTGTCACACTATGCCGTGTGCACCGAGTTAATCAGTAACGTCTATTTTGTACACCAGTGAATGTTTCAAATAGGTGTTCTTGGGATTGACTTTGCATTCAATGGAGACACAAGGATAGTACGGTATAGAAGAAATGGATGCGGAGTATAATAATACACACAGCTTTCTGCTAACCCGCAGTAAACTTTCATCCGTCTTAAGTCAGTAATCAGTGAATATGAGGCCCTGAAATAATTTTTTCATGATCTTCTTGAATTTTTCAACCTTCAAATCTACAAAACCGCCAAGCCACATTCATCAGTTAATCGTCTTCCCGGTGGTTTAGTCGAGTAAAACTCACAAACGTTATCGTTTTCACAAACTATCCCTTTAAGCATGTAGGTTTCTGACTAACCAGTGGCTCAACAACTACAAATGGCATTCCCTGATAACTCCATTTACACAGTATGATATTGATGAAAATAAACAATCACACTTCAAATGGGACACAAATCTGGACGTTTAAGCAGGTATCGTAAACGCATGTGCGTTTTCGTTTCCATTTAGATCATTGTTGATATCAGGTTTTTAACTATTCGCCTCCATTCCGCTTCCTAAACGTTGCAAAAAAACGAAAATAATACGGATAACGTAAATTTACCCAAATATAAGCATAGTTACAGTATGCTCAGTTGTGATCAAAGAAAACCAAAAGTATCGACAGATTTGTGCATTTCGCATTTCGGTCAGGGCCTGACATGCTCATATCTGTTTTGTATGAAAGACAAACGTAAATTCTGCATTATTCCGAAATTAATTTGATTGCGTGGTTCTCATTAGTCATGATATGGATGACTTGAAACAAACGTGAACCCAAAATTCTCGAATTGGATGCTGTGTCTTCTTTGAGGCTAGCTTTACAAATCTGCTTATATCGGAAGTGGGATGGATTTACAAAATAACTAACCATGCGTGGAATAATCTAATCTTCGGACCGCTTGTTGTTGCAAGACTTTCATATTGCTGGACTCGTGTTGTACTTATCACCCAAGAAAAACACTCTAGAATCTATTTTTTTGCAGATACAATCGATGCATCAGTCCAGTGGTACACTAATGGCCATTGTACACTACAACTGTACTGAATGTTCCCATAAAGTCAAATATTGCCAATGCAATAATTTTGTTGTGGTGGTTGCGTTTTTTTCTTGAGAAGTGAACAGCATTAATAATATTGACAACAAATCTGCTACTGCCCACCACTCAGCGCCTTCAGATTCAAAAGCGGTTTGTAATGTGAATGTTTTCCTGCATATATGAAAGGCATCAGATTTCTGCAACTGCTGCCGTTTCTTACAAACGTTCAATCGCCGGAATTACGTTGTCACGGTTCAGTTTGAGTACCAGGTTTGTTTTAAACACTTGCTGATATGTCTATCTCATTGTAAATTCAATTAGCGAGACAAAAGAGTTTCGACTAATTGATTGCTGTCAGTATTTGGGTCAAAGTTTAAAATGCCACCTTCAGAAAGTCCTGGTGATAGACCGCTTCGTACTTAACTGCCTTTTTTAACAAAAAAATATTGATCAACGAAGCGTTTTCTTCAGCGTTCGCCGGCAATTCTAACGAAAATCGCAACCCAATTAACAAACACAGAGTAATTTTACGTGGTTTGAGGTAAGCTGCATTTCATATAGCGCAGATGACAAATGTGTAAATCGGCTCACCTTGAACTATAAGCTAAACTACTTTATGAAGGTAGACCTATCTACTTCCCTGTGTTCAAAGCTTACAGCTTCCTCGCCTGTACTGCAGATCATCATACAAGCTGTGTACCAAAATCCGAAAAAATGTTTTTTTGCCGAGAAAAAAATGAAATTTTCCTCTTAGAAGATAAGCAGAGAACGTTTCACAAACTAAAACCACTCGTGTGTTATGATCTGAATATTATCAGATTTAAAATTTTTTTAACCTTTCAGCAAAAGTTATGATAACTCGATTTCATTCGTTGAAAATGAATTTAAACTGATTTGTTTCGTTATTGATTCACACAGAGACATAGATTAAATGCGTGCAAAGAGACAGTAGTCTACAGCATATTCATAGCATCTGGGTTTTACTTATTAATCAGATAACATTTTCAAAGTTTGCAATGATAAGATAGTGTGTCTCGATGTGACTACACAGATTTTATTTTCATAAAAGTGTGACTGGTTGTTTCAGTCAACAGAAAAAAGAAACCATTGCTTGGAACAGCATTATCAATAATAACGAAAATTTCTATAGTTCGGGTGGACGGAGATTGTGTCCTCTGGCAGGCTGGGCATTTCTTGGTTATTTTCACTCAGGGTAGAAGAGTTGATCAATGTGCAAACACGTAAAGTTGATAGCTCATATGTTGACAGATGTTTTAAGTAATCCGAACATTTTATTATCATCGGTATCCTTCGTACATTTGTGGCAAATGATAGCTTACCACATGTTTTAGTTTATTCAGACACAAATTAAAAAGTTTTGCCTACCCCCAATTCTAAGAAGAAAATACATATTTGTACATCACCTTGAATGTTACGGATAAAGGATAAATTTCCGTTCATGTCTTTCAATAGAACAGCGAAGATTTCAATTAGGTAATTATTTTCCAACAGTTGCAAACGGTCGGATAGGTGTGTAACAGAATAAAAACACTTATTTAGCAACAAACGATACACTGCCCATTATTGATGTTTCTTCGTAAATTCTTGAAGCAGTGCAGCCTACTTTTCTTGTTACGATGTTGCGGCCTTTGTTTGTTTGCTCAGGTCCTAGACAGAATTTTGACCGTCCAGTGAGCGGTGATCACAGTGCCGTTAGTGGTTCTGGTTCGCTTTTTGATCTGTCGCAAATTCCGATAGCCACTCTTCCACGTCTCCATCCGCAAATTGGTTTGGCCATGGCAACTTCATTGCGTTGTGTTCAGGGCACGGCACCAGTGTAGCGAAAAGGCATCCAATAAGACAGTCTTTATTGTCCAACTCGCTGGTTGCCATGCTACGCGCGCGCTCGCGTTTATGAATCAGAATTCCAGTCCACAACACCCCGGTTTCCGCTCACACGTCGTGTGCACTTCTGCCCGGTTTATGTGTGATCGGCGCCTTCTACCGGGGGGTTTTCCGCCTGCCACTCCTCGTCCGTTAGTCCGATCTTGTTGAGCGATAGCTCGTCCGGTCGCTCGTGTTGTTCGCTTTGGCCTTACCTTACGACCGTGTCGAGATATTCATCCGAGTGTTGGAATAATCGCGCCCCGATCTGGTCGTCCATCCCATTTTGCCTGCCATGTCTCGCCCGTTGGTCCGATCCAGTTGAGCGATGACTCATCCGGTCGCCCATGCTGTCCCCGATCCGCTCGTTGTGAGCTTTTGGACGTACCTTCTCCCGAGTGTTGGAATACACGCACCTCCAGTTTGATAGTCCACTACACTTATAAGTCACGCATAACTCAACCCGAAATAGTACACGGTTTGCATTCCTTTTAAAACTACCATGCCCAACGAGCATATTTACCATTTCACATCACTGCACAAGAAATGCTCTCTGACGAATTCACGTGTGAAAAGCGCATACTCAAATCGACTGATTAATTTTCCAGTAAATAATCTACGTTCTTATCACCTCAACAATATGCGTCGAATAAATTTATCCACTTCCTCACTGAGGTTATAACAGAAGTGTAACCAAAAGATGTCACGTAACGGGAACGTGCAAGAACTTGAGGCAGTGCACATTGTTGTCATTCCATCAAAATTAATTCAGATTTACAGTTGAAATTGAAATTATTTAATAACATCTAGGCACTTTCGACCATCAAGTACATCGAAACTGGTTCGCTTCAGCATCTGTACCAAATACCCACTATTCATCTGCGGGATAAGACGTCTTTTTCTGTAATGGTTGAATTTCATTAAAATGAAGAAATCCCCCAAGTTTTATCTAACCAGACTTTAAGCTTTCTTCATATTTCATTGCCCGCGAGGCATTTACATCCACCTATATTGTAAATTTGCCTACAAAGCAAAATTCACTACAGTTCCATTCCATTATGCTGTGTTGAGTTGAAGCTTTGAAAACATTCTAGTGACCGCTTTGTTTATTTCAGTTATACACCTCAGGAGCATTAACAAATAAAGACACTGTTCATCCAGCTCATCCAGTCCACTTTGAGGCATATCGATAGTTGAGTTGCAAATTACTGTACGTCAAAATATTGTCATTCTAATACTCAACCATTTTCCACTGAGCACATATAACATTAAAACTTGGCTGTTTACGTCTCGCGACCACTTACGATCAGTGAGTAACCGGTGACCTGATTACGCTTGACATAATCTCCGATAGCAATGCATCCACACAAAATAATCAAAATAGATAACGTTAAGATAAATTTCAAACCAAATCTCATTTTATTTCGCCATAATCAACTTTGAATCGAGATGTTTCTATACTTTCGAAGTAGACCAGTTTTATTTTTTCCCGAGTTATTTCATCCAACAGTCGAAAGATGTCTAAGCCCCTAGGGTATATACATCTTGTGTTTATACGGGAGTGCAGATGTTAAATCAGTTATGTGAGTAAATAACAGGTACGCACAGAAAAACGTTCACACTCATAATAATGAGGTGGATTGTGTAAATGTGTATATTCTGTTTGTGCCTAAGTGTACAGGTTATACTCATAGGTCTTATGATCTTATTTCATTATGTACACCTTTAGAATTCAATTAACCGAATATAATCCCTTACGGGGGTAACAGTTACGTGAATTGAGATAATCTGGTCATGGTGGCATGATTACGGTCATACACAT
>LOND01006192.1:4605-24834 GCA_014220965.1 Paragonimus kellicotti
TCCACAAACACATCAACTGTTATGTTATCCGTAGCACATCGACCCACTGGGTGACGTCGGTCACGTTGGTGCACTCAACGTCGGCCGATATGTTCGAATAAGTACCACTCCGCGAAATATCAGTAGCTTCGAGTTTCGATTGCGTAAACCTAAGTCCTACTGATATTTCGCGGAGTGGTACTTATTCGAACATATCGGCCGACGTTGAGTGCACCAACGTGACCGACGTCACCCAGTGGGTCGATGTGCTACGGATAACATAACAGTTGATGTGTTTGTGGATGCGTCTAGACACTGCTCACTTCTATTTGTCTGGAGCGCACACTCTGCATGTTTTCCGTTTGCGGTTGACGAGGGTAAACAAAATACTGACGTATCGCAATACAGTCTTCTTTTTGCCCTAAAAGGTGGTTGAATGGAACTCAGTATTTCAAGTAAAACACTGTGGAAATCAGTGATACCCCAGATCTTGTCATTAGTACGGCTGAAGAATTACATACATATACGTTTATTTCCAAGGAACGTTTGATTTCCGTTGTATAACATTTGCTTACCAATGCCTTTATCTCCTTGCGAATTGAAAAGATGTCGACGAAGTTGACTCTCTGCGCTTTCTCTCAGGGAGGATAGGTTCAGATTTTTTTAAAAAAAAATTGTGAATGTGATTTTTATAACCGGAAGAAGTCTCAGGGAGTGATGCGCATTCTCCAGTATTTGTTAAAGACTTTGGCTCGAGTAAATTGAATTATACCAATTGTGATGACATCCCGTAAGTACTGAAGAGTACACAAGGACATGTTAGTGCGTCCAACACAACCGTCTTTGTAGTTACGAACAAATGTGTGGTTGTAACGGGACGTGCATAAATATGGACGTAAATGGGGATCGGGTTGATGCAAGCGAAAAGGAGTTAAAAGCCTCTCACGGCATTTATGAGGTTATGTTGGTTATCTCATACACTATTTGCACTAGATGATCGCCCTTGAAGAATAATTCGACATAAACTGTTTTCGTGGGCCACAGCAGACGGCACCGTATTGAAGAAGTGATTGAGATGCCAGAACAAACCTTTGCAGAGATACCAAACTGTGATATTTGGTTTAAACATTCGAGCTTCTTATCTACCGTGTCAAAAGTACAATATCTATAGGGAGGGTCAAATAAAGCGTACAGCGGTCAGCGTTTGTGCCAAATGTATTGTACTCTAGTACTGGACAGAACAAATAGCTTTCATATGGATGGAACCCTGTACTGACCGATGGATAGAACCACATCTCTGACCATGAGGGCTTGTTTGATATTATGGCATAGGAAGGAAAGCTGTATCTGTTAATCTTCGTCAAACCAATTACTGTTGACTGTGGCACAACCCTTGTTGGTAGTAACATTTTCTAACAGAGACGGCTAGCTTACCATACTAGAGACACAAAAGTATACTACTCAAACCTAATTCTGACGCTAGTCTGTACTATCCAAAATCCCTCGTTATTCTGCACATTTAGTGAGTCGGAACAAACCAAACAACCAAAGCCTCGCACAGCGCAAGCCTGTCTGATTTAGCTGTCTATATTCATAGACGGACCCAATACCCAATGTCTTAATCCTTACATGCAAGAAAGACACTAGAGTTTCAATTAAAGTGGTCTTGAAAATACAAATCTTCAAGTAAACAATGGATTAATCGTTGCTTGTGTAGACAACGCGAATACCTAACTTCACTTTCCACATAATCCTTAAGATTTTAGCATCGGGTTCAACGGGCCAGGGTATTAACACATATGGCAAAAAAAAACCACCGCGAAGAGCATGTTCGTGATGAAATACAGACTTCAAAAAGTATCGACTATTTCTACAAAAATCAGAACGAGCTTATATGGATGGAAACATCGTTGAGTGTATTATAAAGTGTATCGTTCGCTGCACAAAGCTTGTTTCCCTGCGAGTCCAAGGCCATATTAAAAAACTGTGTGTGTAGAGAATACGTGGACATTGTGAACAAGTGATAAATGGTGGGTCAGTGGTGTTAGGACGTTAAAAGCTTTAATTGGCTGAGTCAGGGAGTGACAATGCTTATTTGTGATTGAACCGCCACCAAAGCTAGGGTTATCCTAAGTGTGGGATCATGTGTAGATTTGGCCTGGGTTCAATTTTCATCCTGCAACTCACACCTATTTTAATGTCTAATCTCAATGCATTTTACCAGAACTGACGAAAATATACAAATCTCTAGACCGATTTCACCAAATGAAGTCATCACTCGTTTTCAGACTTAATGGACTAAAACGTCGCGAACTAGACCAGCGGGCATGTGAACTGGCGAAAGCGGAGGAAGAATGTCGTCGTGCTATCAATGTGGCCGTGCAACGTTTCAATGCGGCCCTTAAGACGGAACAGGAGCAACGTAAATTAATGAAATCCAAACAAGAACAGGACGACAATATGACAGAGATTTGTAACGCGATCTACAGTGATCTTCTTACTGAAAACCCGGCTCAAGCAATATCGGCTTTTGGGCCCAACCGGTACGTGGCCGACCGTTATAAGGGTATGCCGCCGGAACAGATAGCGGAGATACATAAAAAGCAACAGGAGCAAATTGAAGAAAAAGAGGTATATGTTTTACATAATTTTAAATGTTCTGCGTTAAAAAAGACCTTAAGCTCTCATTCAGCAGTTCCAAGCAACTCCAAATGGTTTTACCAACTTATAATACATATTGCAAGGTAACAATCTTGCAGAAGGCTATAATAGGTGGTTGAAACGTAGAGTATTTCAACATGCTCGCGGAGTAGTTTTTATAATTAGTGGCTTAAGTTGACTTGGAGTTGTAGAAACAGAATTTTTATTGAAGACAAATAAAATTACGTCCCGAATGTGATGACGTAGTTGCAGAATCAGTGGGAATTTCAGTGAGTTCTTAAAACACCGAATATGAAGGTGTTAAAACATTGAAGCCAATTAGGATATCGCATGTACTGACTGATCAAACGGGCCAATTCAAAGAATGTGAATTTGAAAATAACTTTCCGTAGTTGGCTCAAACAAATTGATATAGGAATGAACAATCAGGCATTACACATAGCCGTACAAAAACAATACAACTTAAAGGACATGGAAAGTACGAATTACTGGCCGGCGTTTTTTAAAGCGATGTAGTGCAGATGTTGAAAGGCGGTACACAGTATTCTGATATGTAACTGAAATGACATAAAGAGGCACATTCACTTATTCTGAACAAAGTTTCTTTAAACCTCCACACTTCTTGAATACGTGAACCCCTCTCACAGACCTCAAAAAAGCGTTACCACAGATGAACGCAATGCATATAGATGATGTAAATTTATTCACACCACAAGATTTAGTAAGCTTCGTTCAGAAGTTCTGATGCCCTTTTTGTCAACTAGATACAAGTGTAATTTCAAATAAATGCATTACGATGGATTGTCTACATTCTATGCTAATTATTATGAACCTTCACACCTCGCTGTGACTTTCAGCGGCTAAAAGCCGAAGAAAAAGCACGTGACACCGAGTTTGATGAGCAGCGAGTCAAGTCTGCTCGTCTCGGTATTCTTTTAGAGCGCGAAATTGAACGATCGAAAAAAGAAATCCAGAAAAGAATGGCGGAAGAAAATCTTAAACTCACACTTGATCAAAAAGCATTTCAAAAGTACCTGGATAGTGAGGTAAGTTTTGAACTGAAATGCTTTCAAATAACTTGAGTATTACTGCATAAAGAGGGTCAAAATAAGACCTGATAGACAGAACGCTAAACTCGCTCATCGTTTATACATATGTGTCACATTCAATTGCCACTTTTGATCACCATCAACAAAGTTATTTAAAAAAAGCCTAAGGAAAACCTAAATAAGTGCTTATGCAGGGCAAACAGCCCGATTATTCTGAGATACAGGACACTTCACAGAAAGGTATTTACTGACGAACTGGTAAGCAGCATGAAAATGAATTGACCCAAAATGACCCCCACTCACATGTGGCCATAGGTCTGGCGTTCGGACAAACTTTTTAACCAGGTTTATTCTCAATGAAGCATTAAGGTTAGACGTCGCCCTCGTTATCACCCGTTAATAAAACATATATCTATGACAAAAGGGACTTAAGTTCCGATCCGCTTTTTATTAGGCAATCGCGTTGACCACTGCATCACTGGCTTCAGGTTAACCAAAATGAAATAAAGATACACATACGGTCAGCCACAGCTGTTGGTGCGTAATGGTTTGGTTTCCCGATTGAAGTGAGAGAAGATAAAGTAACTGTTCTGTCGACGCCAATCTATGTCCCCAAAATGAGGAAATCTCCTTCAGGTTGAAGCTATTTAACAGTCAGACCTATTGAGTACTGTTTTAAGTGCAGATGAGCAGCTTGAACTAGATGGAAGGCCCTAATGACGTACTCATCGCTTGGAGCTGACATCACACTGAGTCACTTCTCGAGGCAACCTGGTAGTCAAAGCACTGCTCACATGTGACTGAGTGCATATATAAGATAATTCAGTCGTGCTCAACGCGGGGTCAGTAATGCAGTGACAGACATAGCTGCTTCGTTATGATCGAATAACAAGAGCATCAAAGACATACACTACTAACAAGGATCAACAGAGGCGATAATTAGTCAAAGTGCTTCTTCAAGAAAGGAGTCGCGGGAAGGTTTATCGGAACGCGAGGGCTGTAGTCGTATGTGAGTAGTCTGCATCTTGTATCAACATGACTTAGTCAAGTAACATAAACGTGTACGTACCCGTATGTATCACCCTACGAAATGAAATTTTAAAACCATAACTATGAACAACCGAATCAGTGGTGTGCACTGAACATATGCACGCTCAGAGACGTGGTCAGATGGTGCTGTGGTTCAGATAGCTTTTCAACGCAACACCATAGCACACCATGACCATCAGACTGCCGGCTTGGCCCAATATAAACTGCAGGAAAGGCCCGTTTTGCTGAGTTGTTTGTACATTAAGTGTAGTTAATGAGGTGGGGCAGCAAAAGCCCTATGGTAGCTGACCCTAGCTTAGCTGTTCGCCCGAAATGTTGACGCACTGTTGTGTTGAATGTTTGGGTTCAGACATAAAAAACTTTAAATCCCAGCCCTTCCACTTCTTTCACTTCCTGGTTAAGTCTTGGTTATACTATTCACGATTATATGGCAGTTAAGCATGAATGTGAGCCACTGATGGACTGCTGCTTATGGTGACAAGAATGATATGTAACATATAACACACCACGAACTCATTTCCAAAAAATCATATGAATCATAGGTTTCACAAAAGTTGCTACATAACCCATTTGTTTATGTACTTTAGGTGTATACAAATCAACCAACGGCGGATTACTTCACTCAATTCAACACAACATCGCGTTAATCCCAACTTGCAAATACTGCACAACCATATGCAGGCATGATCTTTTGCAACCGTTTTTCAACCGCATTGGTTGAGGTCCCTCAAACTAAAATGCGTAAAAGTCGCCTCATCTCTTTCAGTCGTGCGAAAGCGGGGCAAATACCATCTCGTCGGTTGATAGATTCATCCCATTCTGTATTATTCAAGATACCTCAAATCTTAAACTATGTCCGTCAACATGAACTTACTCGTCCACCTGTTTTCTGGCCAAATCAGATCCAACACTTATTTGTCTGCACTATCAAGACTATCTTACACATAATGAATTTTTTCCTCTTCTAACTGAATACATTATCAAAGACATATACAATGGGTACTTCGCGTTTCTTAGCGAAATCTAAAAAACAGTGTTTGTTTTGTCTCGCCTGAAAATACAATATGACACGAACAAATGTCCATTACTGAAAAAAAAGAATAACGACACAGACTAGTCAGGTGGAAGTTTTGGAGTCACCAACTAAGCAACTAATAAGCGGTCCTATTGATGCCTGATTTCATGTTAAATGGTGCAGTGGTTAACGACCTTACTGAAAAACGGTCAAATGAAACGTAGAAGTACGCAAATTAGTACCAAATAATCAATGCTCAACACGACAATCAAACACATCGAAGAGGCAAACGCGAATTTGTGAACTGAAACAAACTGTTGTCTGGTTCATCTGATCCAAATGAATATCATTAAAGGAATGACAAGAAAAACATTGTCCTTTGAGGAACACAGGTAGCTACTTCAAAATGGAGACCTTAGGTAAGCATTAACGTGGAAGAAACAATCGATTGACTGCAATCAACAGCTATAAATCAATTGTGATTACTGTCTGATTCCCTGTGTTCAAAGATGAGCATAGCTTGGCCGATTACGTCTACAAATAATGCGCCCAAAATTCGAATGATTATCAGTTAACAAAACAATCATAAACGTTGGTACGCACGGTTTATGAGCGAAAGTGAACCTCCGCATACTACGTAGTGCGTGCTGGACACGTAAGAGAGATACAGAACCGTGTTACTCATCAATCAGCCATGATCACTGTTACCAAGACAGAGTTGACGTAATAAACGAATCTTTCAGGGTCTGATCAAAACTCATAAACCGTAGTTTATTAGTTTTGTGAATGCGTGTGAACGACAAGACGGAGTCTACCTAGTGAAGGCCCTCCAGAAGGTGACCAGTCGCTGATATCCGACTCCTGGATGTGCAGCACAGTGTGTAAGTAAGCGCAACAGGTTGTGCATGTGTCAAAGATTACCTCACTTATACCGAAATGTATTGCGATATCTTCATTTTCAACTGTCTCTCACTTGATAACTATATGAGAATAGGTGATTGAGGGGAGATCAAGTGAAAGAGGGAAGCTGGGGGTTGTGAGATAAAACTGAAATCCCAGCTGTTGTATAAGTTAGCACATCGGCAGGATGATACATTCGTTGTACAACGGTTTATAAATGTGGATAAAATAGCGCGTTAGCAACTTATTTGGCGTCACAACCAATGTTTGCTCAGACTGTCTTTATTTCGCAAATCTGGCGGACAGTGATTATGGATGATGTTTATTTCAGTTATGCGATCACCCTTCCCTGTGGATTGTGCCCTGAGTGCAAATTTTTATGACCACGCTGGACAACGTCTTGATGAGTCCTGTTTTGTATGGCATTGACACAACGCCGTTGGAATGGGAGCGCCTACAAATCTAAAGGCATCTGAAATGAAGTAAACGTTGTACCGATCGAGCAGACATCTGGATAATGACGACATCTAGGGAAAGAAGCAACACTACGTTCACGACAGGAATTAAATGTGACCCGCTTAAAAAAACCAGAACATTTTTGGCTTGTTGCGCGAAACCGCAGCAGCATATCATCCACGTATAGTAAAAATAAAACTGTTTGGGGAAGAGCTTTCCGGGTTCCATTTTCTAGGTGCGTCACAAAGATGCAAACCATGTTATGTAAAAGGACGTCCAGTGGATAGGTCAACCGCCCGCTAACTGTTGTGTGCTGATCAGAATTTTACATTCGAATTAAATGACGAGTGCAATCGTTCGATCTCAGATGCTGAAGTATGCAACTTGGGAAGATCTTCGTTGCGACAATCGGATGACAAAAATAATCCAATCCAATCTAACGGTACATTTCTAAAAGGCGATTTAACGCTCGCGGTGGGCTTGTGTTTCTTTTGTAGACTGAACTTCCGAAGAATTTTAGCCAAAGGAAACGAGTATTTGTTGGTTGACTGTTTCAAGGGGCGAGTGGCCAATCTCCAATCGCAATCCGCGGTGAAGAAGCAGGTCTTCCTCAGTCTTCTTTAAATGAAAGACCACAACGATGTAAGTCGGGGGCTGTTATCTGCTACTGACAACATTTACAACGCGATGGAATTGCGTTTGTTACTTTCCATCCACAGGACTATTCTCCACTGTCTTGACAGTTCTTTCTCGAAAAGCCGTATCTCACATTATCTACCAGTTCATCTGCAGTTGCACTGGCAGAACTCACCGAAACTTGCAACAGATGTAGGCGGAACACAGCCTCAAGTGGCTGGCGCAGGCAGTACCTCAACACTGATCAACATGCCAACATTCGAACAGAAATTCTGCGTCCTCGATCGCAAAATACTAAACCACAACAGACCACGTATCCAACACCGCCACGTCGCTTGTGGTCCTATTACGCAATCCCAAGATATTGACACTTTCCGAAGCGTTGTTAACCAAGCATCACCCAACGGCTTTCTGTTGACAGAAGATACTGGCGTAATCAATCTCGTTGCCTTCATACTGAAGCCGTTTACTCCAACCTGGTATGCACCCATTACTGTTTTCTCGCCACGCTCTATGCCTATATAACTGAATGTTTTTCTCAACCGACCAATGAGAATAAGCAGAGTGCTCACATCCCACAATGTGTGTCCTCTTGCCGTCTTGATGAATTCGACCAATAGGATTCAGTGCTTTAAGTCCTACTAACACGTTTTTAACGAACACTGCTCTAGAACGCCAAGGCGTTGTCCCTCTTCAACGCATCCGAATCTTCTACGGGCTTTAGTGCGAAAGGGTCATTTTTATGCACAATTCGTTGTGATGCTAGTTATAATCAGGTTTGCTTGAAACTACCAAATATCATCAGTCGGGATTAGGGTCCGTTTGGAAAGTTGATATACAAGGTACTTCATATTCATTTTGCTTTAATGTTAGTGGATTTTTCCAACGGAACGCAAAACTATGATTCAAATGTAGGAGCTCCTTTTCAAACAGTACTCGGATGCACTGAAGATAATGTATTTATACATATAATAGAGCTCCTAGACAATGTAGTTTTGTTAAAATGAGGGGCGAATGACTCTCTTAATAGGGTTAACACCACCCGCTTTGATTGTTCATCTTCGGCACGACAGATGTTCACAACCTGCGAATTAAATACCATCTTGAGCCGTTCCACGACAATTGTTCGTGTTTCAGGAAGCTTCTGCTTTACATAGCACCGTGACGTTGGACATTTTGGGGGTCTGAGTAAAGAAATAATGATGAATGTTGACAAACGATTCGAATGTTCCATGCTGAGTTGGTTAGCAGTACAAAGCTAATGATATAAACATTATCACGATGAAGTTGATGCCAACGAATACGTAGATACTCAGCATACTAGTATCCATCAAAGGAAATAGTTGACCTTAAAATAACAAACACCGATACAATTTACACAACATTTGGATCGCCGCTCTGAATTCTAAGGTCGGAATTCACAATTGTCCTTGGTTGCAACATTGATTACAGACCAGTTTCAGCCCAAGTGTGGCAAAACGTTACCGCAACCGAGGTGTGGAAGTAAGTAACCAGATAAATAAACAGTAGGCAGACGTCAAACACTTCAGGCACCCTCTAAAAATGGACGGTTACAGGGGCACCGAAACTTGAGACAGAAAATTTTCGAAATAATCCGTAATCTACAGAAGCCAAGGGAACTGGCAGACGTAAGTTAAATACCGCTTACACTTGATTAGAGCCTTCACATTCAGAAGGAATTTTTAATTAGCCCCCTTCGAAAACGAAACAGTAGACCGGAGCGCAGCATATCCCTGAAAAGACCGGAAATTAAACTCGCTCTCACTAAACAACTGTGTTAACTATTGCACCTCTGAAATCAAGTTAGTGTTTAAAGAGGTCTGCTGTCCCAAATGAGAAGTCATAATCGTGGGCCACACATTCGAGCTAACATGACAATTATTGATTCTTGCCAAAGTGACCAGACATTTTGTGCACTACTCGAGCAAATGTGGTTGAGACATAGCGTATGCTAGTTCAGCTGTGCTTAACATGAGAGCAGCGGCCAACGAAAATGCCTCATCAGAACGTGAGTCAGAGTTTAAAGCTCAGTCATGGCAAGGATGTGCAGTACTGATAAGCTTCAACAAAAGTGTAGCCCGGGTTTCGAAAGAGACTGGCTGGAAAAGTCCACTTGAATGCTAATTTTGCGACCAAACGTGATTCGTGTTCAACTTAAGTAGCATACCACAAAAATGTAAGGGTTGTGTACCACACACATTGCTCAAATTACGCCAGGGGAAATCAGATTTTCCCTTGTTTAGCTGCAGCTCAGGATCTACTGTGCAAACAAGGAAACCTGTTGTGTTTTGGTGTACACCTAAAACCATTCAAAACCACAAAAACACCCCGACAATGGCACAAGGCATGACTCCATATCGCCATGATGATATTCCGGTTTACTTGATCTAGCATTGAAAGGACAGATACAAACACAACATTCACTTCGTTTCAGTAGTTTAAAGAGATCAATCAAAGAGAGAGATTAGGTGGGATCCTAATTGCAAAGTATCTTGGCTTGGATTGGATTCGAACTAGCGGTAGAAACAGCGTATTGGAACGCGGCGCTCTACTGGTTGAGATAAGAAACAACGTCAGGAGCTCAAGAATTTCAATTTTGGACTTACTTATCCGCCAAGTCCACTATACTTAATGGAATCCATCGGAAGATCCAGATGACTGACCGCCCAAACAAGACTTCTCGAAAAGTTCGAGCTGGATCCCATCAACGTCAGCGTTGAGCATTGAAATTGTATTACATGTGAGTGGCGTGGAAGAAATTGTGGTCTAGATGAAATCAGACTGCGAATATTCTGTGAAATTTCTGAGCTCCCAGTGTGGTTTCATAACTCGATTAATAAGGCGCCTGCCGCCTTTAGGCTGGTGTTTCTGTTGCTGATTTGGTTCCAGCCAAAGTCCAGATGTAGTTGGATCTCCTGCAAAATTGTGAAATCTGCTACCCTACTTATAGGTGATGAAATCCACGTGGTCCTTACAGTAATTAGATTTAAACAGCTTTAGTGCCACGGAGCATAAACGCACACTGGCATAGACACCATTCACGTGAATGAGACTCATCTGCGCAAAACAGCCTTGCTATATATCAGGATGTTTGTAAGCCATGAGTTTCTGTTAAAAGGTTCACAAAAAACAACATAACAAAGCTATCATCTAAATAGGTGACTATTTTAGACAAGCAGAATGCCAACACAGGGCTGATTTTCCAAGGTGACTATGACCTGTGTTGAGTAATCAAAAATAATCAATTTTGGATAAATGGATATCTAATGCCGTGTACTTAACCAGACCCAAAAATTACCAGTACCTTCAATCGAAGGTCGGCCTACTGGCGTCATCTCAAATTGAATTTGTCAACATAGATATGTGTGGAGAAATTGGCATAGGCAGAATCGAGGGACGATTCACATCCAGAGTGAAAGGACATCTGTTTAGATGAAGCCCGTTTTTGGAAGACGGTAATGTCATTAAAACACGCAAACAACCAGTGACATCTGCTGCCAGTGTAATGGACAAGTGGGTATGCGCTAGACCCTCGTCCACTAACAATTTAAAACGCCTTTCCTGAAGAGCAATCGAAACGTAGTCCCAACAGGCATGAACTAGAAGAACGCAATAGGGTTTGAAAACGATTAGCTCTAGCCTAGTCTGGGGCCAACGGCGGCAACCAAGAGAAGAAGAGAAACGTTGAATGGGCTCCAGCCCACCCGGGGGCACTCAAAAGCGCTTCAAGTACGCATTCAAGTGGTGAATCGTTAGAAGAAAGGCAAGCATTCGCTGCGTGCAATTAGTTGCACGACTGAAGAAAGTGGCACTGAGTTCATATCAGGCCTCCTATAGCAGTCGTACACAGAATCATGCGTACAGAACAAGCAAGCGGGAAAACGGTTGCAGCCGGGATCCTTAGAGAAGCCACACGATCGCTGGTCACTACACTAGACATCCAGTCTACCAGTCATGTTGCCGACCCACCTTGTGCACTCGGAGTCCCGCTACATTCTTCTAATCCATGATTCTTACGGTTTTCCGAAGCCGTCGCAATTAATCGTTATAAGCTTATTTTGTGTTCAAAGAAACACGTTCGTGAACGAGATCTTGACTTCGGCTTAGCGACCCTTTCTAACCCACTGAATGACTGTTCACTTATTTTAACTGATAAGTACATAAAATTATTCATAGTAAAATGAATTTCGAATGGATTAACCAATGCGAAATGCCTGCACCTACCACGCCCAAACCGTTTTGTTCTGACAGATTATGTGTTGCAGGTGAGCGCACCGACAGTGCTTTGGGGAAACATGTATGGGGTGGGAAAAATACTTCCCAAATCACTGACTGAAGGCAGTTGCATCTAACAAGTATTCGTGGTTTTTCAAGCTACCACTGATCGTTCGAGTGAAACAACATGTAGCTCTCGTGAACGAGCAGCAAATCCGTTTGTGATCGATAGTAGAAACAGGTACGGACACCAAACTAAGCAGTGACTAACGACCATGTGTCTCCACATTGATTCGGATTGTAACCATGTATCTCCTCTTGCCCGTTTCTACGCATATCCGGTATGGAAACGTTCAGACCTATCTACTTGAAAATTATATCTGAGTTTGTTTGTTGTTAGATTAATATCTACTCAAGTGTCTGATTGTAACAATATTCCCAGTACAGTTATCACCAGCGCCATTAATTACGTAATACGCCGTTGTATGCTATCATTTTCTCTCTGGGTGTTGACGTGAGTCTAACAATGGGCTGGAGTAAGACAGTTTTGATGTTTCTAAACATTCATGAAAAATAACACTTGTCACTAAGACTCACCGAGTTGACTTAATCTGACACGTTTTGAGACCGGAGAACAGAAAAACGATACGTTTGAGTGGATAAGAGTCATCTGTAGGTAAACCGTCGAAATGAATGGCAATCAAGTTAATCGGAATAAAACCTTGTACATAACAGAGAAGGAAACATCAATTGATTTTTTTAATGTAACCGTAGAGATTAAATTCGAAAGAATATTACATCCCACAACAAACTGAGAATGTTAATGTGCATCCGACGCCGTATCAGACCATAGAAATAAAAATCAGCGGTGAGTATGATAGATCTTGTGCACGAAACAGGAAAGTTGGCAAACACAAGAGTTGCGGCGAGAAGAAATGCTGGTGAAAAATAAAATAACCGCACAACACAAGATAAATTCAACGGTCCATCAAACAGGCATCAGCACAAAATAATCCGGTAGCAGCCACTCGAATACACAAGCCACCAAAAGATTTCATTAGGTGACTTGAATGTGCGTCGAGCCTGTTGTAAAATCTTCAACTGGACATTTTCGCCATATACTTTGTTGGAAGACTGTCAAAAACAATCAGTCACAGTTTGACTTCTCAAACATCGGGTATGCTGACAAACGAGTATTTCAAAATGCATGAGTACTTGACCAGATGTAACCGTTTGAGACCAAACTCAACAGCCAGTACCCAACTCCAGATTCGAACACGGGTGCAGCCTACAGCTGAGTGCTACAGAAAGCTTGAGTACCGTTTCATCTTTGAAAAGACGGTTGGAAAGGTCCGATGAACGCAAATACTGTGAGTGACGCCTAAGGAAAAGAAGTTTCTAAATTTCTCAATAACAGGTGTCTGCTGTCAGGGCATATTGGGACAAAAACGGGAGCGAAGGGCCATTCGAATTGGACAGCAGCAGTCACGGAAATCAGAGGTCGAACGGCGCTACCGTGTGAGTAGTAGTAATCCTATCCCCAAATACCAATTCAAAATTAACACGTGAGAGAGTAGGCAAAGAAGAGTCATCATGAAAAGGGTATTGACAGTAAAGGTGGGTTGTTAAGGTAACATTCAATAACCAACGCAGTTGAAAACGACTCTCCAGAAGACAACCGATCCTATCGAAATGATTATAATTCAATTGTACAGTGTGTGAGCCAACATTAAGAAACAGTAAACGTGAAAGATGGATTCAGTATCATCAAAAAAAATTTATCCGCCAAACTCAGATAAATGAAACAGCATCGGCTGTACGACAGTCAGAAGAATAAGACCGGCAGTATCACCACATTTAGATTTCATGTACCGACTGAACCATACAGAGATGGATTATCAATGATCGCTAACCCTGAAAGGAATAAGCAATCACATAGAACTTTGGCTTAAATCTGCGAGCTAACTGTTCTCGTAAAAATATTTGTTCGACACTTTGAACTCATATAATCTATTACTGACTTAAAAAAAACTCAGCTTTTATAGCGTTCCTCTTTGACGCCTCACCTTTGCCTAAAGTGTACGACTTCTGAAACAAAAAAAATTGCGAATACACGGGATAAATGCCGGTGAAGTTAAGATTGTCTGTGGTCTAGAAAAACACGAAACTTGAGTCTACCACCTGTTCAGTTTGGAGATTCCCAAGCCCACAGCAGATAAAACCAAAATAATAACATTCGAGCTGACTCAGTTACACAGCTATCAAAGGGCTCAATATTCTGGGCGGATTAACGGCGTTTTAAACATGATCGCCTTCCTATGCAGGGCTCATTGTTACCTAGATGCCGAGGGCAACTTTGCAATGATCATTTGTCATTAAAAAAGACAGGTGTCTGGAGGTGCAGTTCTTTTAAGGTTATGAAACTGTATTCCATGAAGTATGACATGCAAGAGTTATATGACATCCTGACTCTACTTCGATGAATAGCAAAGGTTATGGTGTTTTCTATAGGTCATTCACAAAACTATTTTATAAACCTTTCGATTAAGCCCCGAACCTTTGGTGATGCCACCGGTACGCATTCGATATGTTACCAGGTAAAATGTCTTGCTGTTAATACAGCAGTCCTTGGGCGTTTCATAAATACCTACCCACACTCATTTCCTTGTTGAGGTCGAAAAAAATATTCGTATTACATGTGCCAAACCAATAAGCTGCGCCCCTGGTGGCTCAGCGACAATGACGCCAAAAAATAATGATACAACATCCGCAAGAGCAAACCATTATAACCACACCAAAAATGACTGAACCTCAAATTGAGTAAGTGAAACAGAACACATCGCACAAGCTACCTCAGTGCTGGCTGAAATACTTTGACGAAACAAACAAATACAGATTTAGTGCAAAAATCCATTCAGAGCAGACAATCTATGCACCAAAAACAATGGAATCGATAGTAACGTGAGCAACACCAATCGGTGGTTGATTATGATGCAAAAGGGTAATTCGTAAAGAACAACGAAATACACCGGAGGAAAGGAATGTGAAACTATATTTCATATAAACAATGTGTGACACAGGATGCGATGGGAAAGTGATTACAAAAACCTGACAGGTACAGCATATAGCAACTTGTGATTAAACCCAAAAAACACAGGGTAAAAATAATTAAAACAGAATCTAAGCGATGTAAAAAAAAGAAGCATCGGAATTAAAAATCACATAGAAACCGGATAGTTTAATTCACAGCATAAAAAGAACAATTAGTTAGCTATTCTAACATCGGAATGACAGATTATTCAAGATGGGCAGAAGACTATTACCTACTGCTGAGCGATAGGTAGTTCAGAGATTTTCTGCGATTCGGATTTGCTGAACATCTGCATAGTATTAAGAAAACAATTACACACAGGACAACAGACAGAAACAATAAGTAATATATTGATCCAATATCCGAATTCGTGAAATGAGGATGTGAAATTGGCCAGATTTCGTCGGGTGGACCAGAACGGATATGAATGAAGAATCCGTGAAGTTTGCCTAAACGCTCGACAACACTACGACTAACTGAAGGAGTCCACGACGTTTTTCGAGACACTTGGCGTCCAGAATAGTGGTCTTCAATCAATTCTGGGATATTACTGGAAATGTAAACAAAGTCAGAAAGTCACCCAAATAGGCAACAAAACGATGTAATAGGAAAAACAATAGGTTGGAAGACAATTAATGAAATCTGAAACGAAAAACCCACCAAAGTTCAATATTGCCACATAGGGCAAAGTTGAATCCCACTTTATTTTAAGAATCGACGAAACTATCGTAAGAGAATTATTTTTTCAGCGTTTGCAAGTGTTTGCGAAAGTATCTGGAGAGAAAGAACCGGTAACTAAAGAGATTCTGAAGTTTAGCCTGGAGGTCAAATTTGTATCAGTTGAGTGTTATTTGTATTAGTATTACTTGAAAAATATTCGGAACGTTGCGAAAAGGCATATTATTTTACTGAGCAAGTGATAATTTACCGGAAATTAATTTGCTGTTCTGTGTTTGTGAGAGAAATCCGTGAGCAGGGTCACGCATTCGAATACACTACCACTGTTGTTTTAAACTGTCAGGATGACTTTGCGTGTTCCGACAGCATGCTCCATAACTCGGTGTCAGTCTCAAATATCCTGAACGGTTTTGCGAATACGCGAATGCAGGTTATAAAAATCGATAGTTATCATCCAGGTGAAATGTGTGCAATGAAGACATTTTTTTCAGAAGACAGAGAATCAAGCTTGATTGCACACAAGTAATGGCGATCTGACTGTAGTGGACGAACGGGAAACAAGTAATGAAGCTGGGTCACAATGAAGAAAATAACTAGGTACGCTGTTCAAATTCAGTGAATCTCCAAGTTTCAATAGTTTGAAAAGACGGTGGCGAAACACTGGTGCACAGTGCAGGAATAGGGCGCACGGTATTCGTAAGTTACACAACGAACGGTGATCAGCGTTCGAAAGTGATAACAATAAAAGAGGTATACAGAAATTTCGCAACAATAACGGCTTTTTTTTAATCTGTTAAAAGAAGTGGCTGTGGACATCGCTCGCCTTTCAAATTCCAGGTGCTTCACATGCCACAGGCTGAAAGCAAGGCACACACTTTCTGGTTCGTAACCTACTGTATACTTTAAAAGGTACGTTTCATACAACGTTAGTTCTTTCATAGAAAAATACAAGATAGCCAAGAAAATAAGACAGATATCGTTGAGGAGAGGAGGATGACGAAAAACTATGATAGGGAAGTTGTCAGTGAAAACGAAAGTTCATGTGCCACGCCGTTGAGATCAACTCGTGGTTGTGAACGGTCTTGTATGTTTCTTCCAAAATACAATTGTTGTGACCGCAAAGACGCTTGACCAGCAAATTCATTCATTGCACGAACTCCTACGTCATGTTAAACATGGGACCACAAACGTGTACACTCATTTGCACGGCTGATATGCGTTCACATACATTGGGTAGCAGTACGTTGTCATTCGCCCTGGTGGCACTTCTCCCATAGCGCGTGCACACTATTCCAATATTCACTTCTGGTCCGTCGTCTTCCTGGCGTTGGGGCTTGCCCCTTGTTCCCGAATGTCTCTTGTGAGTAGTATGCTACTCACAACGAAACTGCATGTTATACAACACTGTAACGCTTACAGTTAAATGTGACAACAAGTCCATACAGGAGAGCAAATATCAGAAGTGAACAAGCACATATCGTACACGTTTTCCCAAAACAACTCCCTACTTCAATAGCTTGTGCACGTTTCCTGATTTTTGTATTAACGGTCATAGTCGGCAGTATTGACAGTGCTGATGCTTGGCTGACATGAAACCACGAAAAGAGAACAATCAGCGGTTATGAGTGAAAGTAATGTGTCACAGACAACTTAGCCGAGCGAAAGGAACGTACACACCACTGACAAAAGAACAGTATAGCTGAGTGACAAGTATATGCTAGTTGTTCGGGGGAACCGTATTAGTTTATGCATTCGGGATACTCATAATTAGGCTGGTCAAAGTAGTATAATGGGACAGTGCAAAAGAAAAGAAATCGCACTCGATTCCCAACAGTGTGTGAAAGCTTACACTGACAAACATCCTAATCAAATCGAGTCACCGAACGCTTGCTGTACACTACGGAGAAATGGTTGCTTATATCATAACGAAGGTGCACACTCTGGCTTGCTTACATCTCTCTGATCAATCGACCGACAATGTTTTAGTGCTTCCTGGCCAGACTCGGTCGAATGACTAGTTAGTGCATGTCCTCTTATACTGCTGTGATTAAAACGGAATGTTTCCGTTTCAAATATTTGCTCCACTGTTATCTGCCTAGCTTGAGCTACATCGTTGACATGGAAAAATACCAAAGAACCACCTTCAGAAAGCTTAAGCTGATACTCTGTTACTGCAAAACACGTGAATCGTAGCCCGACGCAATGAAGTGAAAAATGTATAGATACCACTATCATGAAAAAGTCGATAAGTAGAATAAAAGATATGGTCTCTGAATGTCTCTTTGATAGAATGAGTTTGTGTAATCATCATAACAGACACGGTAAGCATACCCAAACATATTTGCTTTTGTCTGAATGAAGTGTACATGGTAAATCATATCCTAAAAAACCTTACGCAAATAACGTCGTCCTAGATGACGCAGGTCTGTAGACGCAGTCAATCTGCTATCTGTATCATAACCATTGACTTCTACAACATAGCATACGTCGTATGCACGTGAACTGGACTCGGGTTCGTAAAAAGATTACGTTTTACAGATCCTACACCACGAACCATCTGACAAAGGAGACGGAAGTGCATGAGGAAAATACCCAAGTCAGTTGAAAACATTAAATTCGGAGAGATTTACTTTAGAATGAAATGACGACTACAACAAAATATTTTTCTTGATCTAACAGAGTTCGATATAACGGCGCTCTACTGCAGTTCTTAATACCAACGCTAAAGAAAAAGCCCCACGTTGACAGCTTGCAACGAACGAGATAACCCGGTTAGTGTTTACGGATGCACAGGTTTAGACGGTTATGCCATGTGTTATCGACATACACGAATCACCTGCCATGTCGGACACGTATTGTTTATATTTAAACTGACTGCTATAGGATGTGTAGTGAACAAAGGATGATGGCTGAGAGAAATGGAGGCTAGAGATTACAGGTGGTGTTCTTCAATCAAGCTGGGCTCTCGCGAATCACAAAATCGATAGGCAAATGCACCAGTAGAGATAACAACCAAACAGGTTAAGTGGTACGAAAATCGCTATTGTTTGGCTAAGCTGTCAGTTAG
The DNA here is from genome assembly GCA_014220965.1 of Paragonimus kellicotti. Taxonomy (NCBI): domain Eukaryota; kingdom Metazoa; phylum Platyhelminthes; class Trematoda; order Plagiorchiida; family Troglotrematidae; genus Paragonimus; species Paragonimus kellicotti. The sequence continues at coordinate 23,424 of LOND01006192.1, forward strand.
TGAAGCGGGGTAGAGTATGCTGCCAGGAAACTTTTCCGAGTGCGTCTTACCCTCACATGCAACTAGGATATTTGAAAGCAAAAGGGGAAGCAGCTTGTTTATGAATATTTGAGTCCGAGCAAGGGAGTTTGTGGAAATTACACATCGGAATACGACAGGAGTACTGAATATCAATTTGTAATCGGATCGTGCAACTATGATTGGACAAGATTTAGTCAACCCGACTAGAGATACCCAGGAAATAATAGGCTGGCTGGACGTGGTTCGTAGTAGACAAACCATAACAATAAATCGAAACTACATTGCACACTATCGTAGAGTTCTAATCAGAAACAGAATACACCCCCTGATCAGACAGCGTGGTTGGACAGGAATATATCACACAGACAACACATAACAGCCGATGATCTCCTGTGTCGGTGGCCCTGTGCGGTCACCGGACGGACTTTCTGTGTTACGTTTTCACTTGTGATAGTGTACGTTGATTAGATTATGGACGTGATGTTGTACGCCGTAACACACACATATAGTATATATATATATATATATATATATATATATATATATATATATATATATATATATATATATATATATATATATATATATATATATATATATATATATATATATATATATATATATATATATATATATATATATATATATATATACCAATCACCAATAGAAGGACAGGCGCAGAACCCTGACAGTCTTGCAACAGCACGTTATACTTAGTAGATGCAAGGGCCGTATCAAACTGACGAACTAGGGCCTCCAGTCTGTCTAAGATGTTTTGTGCTCCACATGAGCCCTCACGGATTAGGGTGATGTCCTCTGCATACTCTGTTTCTCGAAGTCGAGTGCCTGGGAGCAAATCCACACCATCATATTCGCAGTTTGTCAGGGCACACTCTAGGATCTCGTCTACTGCAAAGTTGAATAGGAAGGAGGAGGCTGGACAACCTTGTCGCACCCCACTTGAGATGCTAAAGGTCGGCGATATGCTACCATTAGCCCTAATCCAATCTGAGATCTGACAGTAAATTGTTTTCGGGATGTCCAAATACTTCTCAGGTACATCCTTCCTTGGTAGGCAATCCCAGTGTGCAGCTCTTTCAACCGAATCAAAGGCCCCTCTGGTGTCCAAGAAGACAACTGTCGGCGTTCTGAAGGAATAATGGAGTTTAAGTATCGGGTGAAGTATGAAGATATGATCAGTGCAGCCACAACCAGGGTGAACCCCAACTTGCTTCTTACGGATTGTATCTTCGCGCGTTTCGCTTATTCTATGAAGTACGATGACTGCGAGCAGCCCTGCCGGAATAGCAATGGGGCCAATGCCTCGGTGGTTTGCACACGAAATGCGTGAGTCCCTTATGAAGATAGGGACGATGTTAGGCAAACTCCA
>LOND01006193.1:0-16195 GCA_014220965.1 Paragonimus kellicotti
TTCAAAGTGGAATATTTTCCACACACAAATCCAAAACCTGGTAAACCGTTCAAGCGGTAGTAACAACACTGACAACACTGCAATTGTTATCAATCTGTCGCATAATGCGGTACACTTGACGGATTAACAATAGATTTTTCTCACTCATTTTTTTAATTATTCCAAATTACATTACCATACTTTTGATATGAAGGTATCTACCTATTTATCACTTCGTCCTAGATACTCTGAAGCACATTCACACACGCATACATCCTTTCAGCTTTCTTTATATCGGGATTAATTTTGCGGTTCGTATGAATCCTATAACCACTGTGGGTCCCAGCTCCGGCAATTACGAAGGCTCTTGCTGTTTGTGTAGATCCGAGCAATCTGACAATAATGCCCAGCACGTGTACAGAGACTGAAAACCTGACCAAGTCTAAACAGTGAGACCGGTATACATACCTTCAAAAACAGGAAGCATTGAGCGGATAAAGACAGTTTAACGTAAACTCTAGGGTGTCTTCCCAATTAGTTTGACTACAATTTTCAGATCGCACAGTCTGCACAAGATTGCCTACAGACAGAGAACTGAGAGACTACAAACACAATTCGAAAGTAGCTTGAACTGTCCAGTCTCGAACTTCGGACAAACATAAGTATGGCAGTAAGCTGACTTGCACCATCCAGTGTGACGACAGCATAACTGTTCGTTTCATCGGAGATCTTTGGGTTGGTAGCCGAATAAATGACACTGATGACGCAAGAGCTTCCATAATTCATCAATCATACTAAGTAACGTCCCCAAAATTTCATCCGTGCAATCATAACAGTAATGAACCCAGCCGTAAGGTACTGTGATTCGAACTACCGTTTATCTTAACAGTGACGGAATATCCGAGAAACAAAGAACATTTCAGTCAACTACTGTTGAACGTGGCTCGAACGGAGAGGAACGCTCAAAGTTGAAGCAACAGGTCTATCACATGGGCATGTAACAGCACGCGTAGCTGTTGTATGTTGGACGGATACATTACAATGTTGATCTGGCAAAAACAAGTTCGTTGGAAAAAAACAGAAAATGAAGCAAGCAGGTGTCGTTAAAATTAGACTGATGTACTTGTAAAATCACAAAACAAAAACATCACAACCAAGGCTCAGTAATGAGCATTACACTATTAAGTCACTCCTAGTATTTATGAAAAACCTTAACTGACAGACATTGTGGGAGGATTCAGCGAACTAGATGCACACCAGAGCTAGATTGAGACAATAGGTTTCAGGAAATCGGTGTCTTTCATCGTAGGGAGAACGGACATCCGAAGAAAATATTCCAATTCTTACCTTCACAACTTGTGGGGTGAACTCAAAACAAGACTAGTGTGTTGTGTGTTTCTGAAATGTAGCTAACCACATCTCCCTTGTACTACAGAACCAACGGTCCCCGTAACAGCTAAAGAAGTGGTGCCAAATGAAGATCCACCAGCTGACTGAATTAGGGCGTACTGTCTCCTTCTGCTCCTTGTTAAGTTCTTGGTCTTAGTGTTACGCGTTGTTGATAAGCTGTTTTATTTTCACAAATTCACAGTCTGCTTTTGACTCGCGTACTACAGTTTCACATATTGGGGTTACAAACGAGACATGGCCAAAATTTTCAAAGTTCCAAGATAACTATCGTTCGGAGGATACATTTACAGTCGGGTTGAAGTAGGTAGCCTAAACTCTATCGGGATAACCCCACGTAAAAAAATCTGAAACATGCACACAGCAGTAAGATCCTGATGAGTTTTAAAAGGCCCCTTCACGTGTGATTACAATTAAAACGGGATGGACACAATGGTTGAATCGGGAAAATGTCACCTTGTCATTCCTTCCTGAAAAGAACTGTGATGAAAACCTATACGATTCACCAGTCTGCCAAACTCCGAAACAAAGGATGAGTTAACAACGAACAATGAAGTAGTTTATCGAAATACAACCTCAAGATTGAACTAAGAGTTGTACTACCACGCCGTCCTCTGCCCGTCAGGTTCACTGTTCAGTTCTGGACCATCTAGAGTATAGCTGATGATAATATGTCTTATTGCTGTCAACCGATGACAAACTTTTGCCTCTAGAAAACTCATGTAATCCTATAAATGTGCGTTTACATACAACGAATAGGCTCTGATAAGAACAGTCAGTTGAAGGTCATCTCCTCACTACCCACGTGGGAGGGTTAAGTACAAGCGCAATTTCTAGGGCCAGTTGACGTCTTCAATATGGAGAATTACATGAACATTCATTACGACCAATCTACATACTTATACTACTGGCCTTCTGTTGATTGACATCCTGAACTTGGAATTGTTCCAAAGAAACCCAACCCTAAACTATACTGTCAATATCTCCTTGTTCGATGGCAATACACAAACAGTCTAAGATACAGTAGACCGTTTGGCCTTTGAGATATCACGGGGAAGGATGTGCTTTGCGCCGTCCTTATTAACTGATTTGCACTCACCCTGGACGTTAACAGCTTGGATAAAGTGGAAAATCTCGTTTACTTTGGAGGTTGTATCACAGATGGCGGTGGTGTTGCAGAAGAGGTCTTCTTACTTATTGTTCAGTTTGCTTTTGTTGGCGGGGTACCTTTGGAGCCGATACGAGATATGTCTCTCACCGGTAAGAATGGTACATTAGCAGACTCTTCGGTCCAGGATGTTCGTTTATCAGCGAGGCGGACGATAAATCCACCCATAATAAGTCCAGTTAAATTGTCGGGCAGAACCCTCTGAGGACCAGTTTGGCTGATCCTCTGTTTCTACTGTTTTAAGGCCACAAACTTGTAATGTACTGCCCTGGTCGGTAGAACGAGAACTATCCACCAAAGTCAAGTCGTTGGGTGGTTCTTATAAGTGGGAAGTTGCATTAGCAGCACTGGAGATAAGTGGAATGATATAGATCGCGTCTCCATGGCTAGGATGGCATTCGCTACTCCAGGACATCTCTGCCGGCAGAGAACGACCTTGCTGAAATTTGACAGTCGCATACACAAGACAACTGTGCGAGGTGTGATACATTACGGATAAAAATCCGATCGATCAAACTAGAAATTACGAATCATCCTCGAGAATCTGACCATCAATGTCCACGTTCGGTCGCTCGCATTAGAAAGCCCAAACAAGTAAACAACAATAAGGTTATAAAGCAGATATTTGGTGGCGAGAGTCAAATGAGTTACTTTGTTTAATCTTTGAGTATGCACAAACTTCGACGGCAGAGGACATACATTAAGAATGCCGGCTAGCAACTGCCATGCTGAACAGTTTCTGCCAATGTTGGAACTGATTCGTCTAAGATGCGAAGGTTAACCACTGTAGACCGGGTTAGTCCACTGGCCTGGGGCCATCGCAACTCACGGCCGCTGGCTGGAATCTCCAACTGAGATAGCGAGTAATCGGGCGTAGTACACATAACATTGGCGTTGGTTTGCTGAGTTGTCTGTGAAGTATGAAGTGAGCCACTAACGCAAGAGGGTGAAAGCTGGAGGGAACCTGTCTTACAGACGACGCCTTACTTTCACCTATAGCTCCGTTGTTTGTTTGTCAAGCGTGGACACTTCGATGTTAGATGTGTGAGTTTATACACAGTTGTTTTCAAGAGAAAAGTCAGAAACAGTTTTTTGCACAATGTATCTCTCGAGCACATTTCGCTGCATCTCATCAGGTACATACTGCAGTCTGTGGGTTTATATAACAATACACAGTTAACGTCCTCCAAGCAGAACACAATCGTGAATCCAAAACACACCTGATGCCCTTTCTCGGCTACGATCCAACGAAGATTTGACAATCCTACAGCCGGATAAAGGCTTCGGTGTCGTGATTATGGATAAAACTGATTATATATCACGAATGTATTCAGCAAGGAATGACGCTACCAAATTCTGTCCCGATAGTTCAGCAGGCAACGCCATCGGAGTAAAGCGATCAATATCCAAGGAAGTACAGACAATTTTGAAAGATCACTTAACTGCTCAGACAACAGCGGAATCAACTGCATCCAGGGGATCACGTACTCGGAAAATGTGTGGCTTGCCCGAACTCTACAAGGTTGGTGTGCTACTGAGACCATTATCATCCATACCTAATTCACTACAACACAAGCCGGCCCAGTGGTTCTTCAGGCAGTAAAGCAATGTTTCGAAAAATTGTGCCAGGTAGCTTTGAAATAATCGACTTGCTTGGTAGGTTGGACTGTGGCAACCCATGACCAGTACGGATATAGCACCTTTCCTCAATGCAAACGACTGCTCTAATCGGTCAATATATTGACTCAAATCATTTGTACATAAGACTGCCTGTTGCTATTATGCACAGCGAAAGCCAAGTTCTACTTCCAGGAAACTGGCTATACACAAATCGATGATGTTGCTATGGGCAGTCCACTCGGTCCGATGCTAGTCGATATTTTTGTTTCCCACTTAGAGCAGAACACGGATATCGTCGACGATATCCTACTACATAACGACATCAAGGAGACAGCATCACACACATTCGATTCAATGAACCAGTTGAGTCCCGAAAATAGTTTTACTGCTGACCACGAGCATGCTGATACCTAGCCGTCTTTTAGCTATTCTCATGAAGCTTTTTAATAAAAACTCGGTACGGCGATCTGTGTACCGAAACCACATTTGAACGGGGCAATATCTGAATTTTCAGTTTTGTGCCCATCCAGTGCAACCACAGTCTAGCGAGAACTCTGTTTTATCGTACAAGATGAATCTGTCCGGGAGATACAATGACTAGAGAGACGCTGTTGTTGAGAACCATGCTCAAAGAAAATAGCAATTCATCAGCGGTTGTTGAGAAACTCAGCAGACAAAAGATGGTTACCGTGATGACGTCAACAGTTCCCAAAATGAAGGTCTACCTTCGTTTGTCTTATTACTCTGCTGAAAGCCCTTCTGAATGCAGCTACGGGAAGCATCTTCTACGCGGTCAAAGTGGTCAAGCTGTTCACCACCACCCGAATCCCAACACCACCTCTGAAAACACCGCTACCGCTCAACGCCAAATCTTACATCATCTATGAATTCTCGTGTGAGTGCCGGGCCACTTACATAAGCAGAATGGGGCGGCAATTACGCAATCAGGTCAACGGATTCACTCCAATTTGAGTCCGTAAGACGGTTACGGATATATAGCAATTGAACATCACCCACAATTGATCGCAGCTGTCGCATTCCCATAGACTTTCCAGTCGGCCCCTTTCGAAAAGAAGCACTAGACTCGAGTTTCGCTCTCATTAGAGCTCGTCAGTAGTGCATATCCTTGCCACTGCCGGGACTAGAACTCCGACCACGCTTTCATGAGGCAACCGTGTTCACTACTGCACCAATGAACTCACGGTATGCATGATTGAAACATCATACCTGGAAGCTCAGCAGCATTCGTCTGTGAACAAGGCTCTGATTGCTCGATCGCCTCGAGAGGAGACACAGTAATCGTCCTGTTAATTCCAATCGATTACACCTCAACCAGGAATTCTCTCTAAGCTGAAATCACACATAGATACCACAACGACTCAACGTGGCCAGAAGACGGCACATCACAAGGAACCGGCGTCACCGACCGTTCAATACTTGTAGCGTACGTTAAGCAACAAAAATGGAAGGCTTCTTCGGCACACCTAACTTTCACTTACAGCTCGGTTGTTTGTTTGCAAGGTGTAGGCACCTTGATGTTGAATGTTTGAATATAGACGTAGCTATTTTTAGTAGTTAGGTCCCTTTCCCGTCCCCTTCTTTTTTCTCTCTTTCAGTATAGAGTTTGTTTTTTTATATTCATGGTTGTGTGACAGTTAAGCATCGGAAGAACCACTGACGTATTGCTATCTATGATGATGATGATGACGCGGAAACGGCCGTAACTAATACACAGAAACAGTCCTTATACGTACAGAAAGACTTGGTCACCAGTAATAGATTGTGCTGGTAATTGATGCACATTGTGTTCGTGTGCGACTTTTGATTTTGTCGTTTTGCTTTATTATTCCTATTGAACTTATCTAGATAAACTCGTACACTGCAGTTGTGCACCTGAAGAGATGCAGTAAAATGTGTTCAAAAGAAAAATGATGTAAAGAATTGTTCCTAACATCCCTGTTCAAATCTGTTACGGAAAAAAATTGTTTCACGACAGTCATTATTAGTAATTGGGTCCTCTCCATTCCCCCTTCTTCTTTCTCAGCTAGAACTTGTCCTTCTCTTCATGTTTGTACGGCGGGTAGTGATGACAGCAAACAGTAACGTATGGCTACCTGTGGTGATCCGGGTGGCTAAAGGGTAGGGTGCACAACACGACTGTACACCCGGCATTGCCCTGAAACAACTAAACCTGACCACTTCTCGTTGATGACGTTTTTGTGACAACTACTGCCCATAGACAATTACCCGTGTACCGTGGCATTACCACGCGAGTAATCATGTGATAAACACGGCGACATTTGGTGGTCTAACATAAACTCCCGTTAGGGCTGTTGGTTTTCAATTATCAGCCAGGCTGGTTGGAACATGTCACCCGCAAGCTTACTCGGCGACTACCAAGTCGTGTCTTATTTGAGTTGGAGCAAAAAATAGCATCACGTTTGGTCTCTGTCAGTTATACTGTATTTGCAGGCTATAATCCAAAAGATGTTATGTCGTTGGTTACAAACGGATGCAAGCACAAACTGATCAGCAGCGGAAATATTGTCACGTTTAGGTTTGGGACGATTTTACAAAGAACTCTTTCTGAACACGTTTTTTTTGAGAACTCCAAAATCAACAACGAATAAGTGCAGGAGTTGCGTGTTAGGTGGAAAGGATAGAGAAGAGTTTTCGCCACCGCGACATTGACATATTAGGCATGATGAGTTGGCAGACCTGAAGCTCAGCTACATTCGCTTGTGAGTCGTGTTCACGATTGCACTACTCACGAGTTATAACAGGAAGGAAACCAGAGTCCAATACTTTTTCTCAAAAGGGGATGGTTGTGAAACTGTCGAAGTTGTGACCAGATGTGAATCACGTTCAGTTTCAATATACTAACTTCTCCACTGCTCATCAATAATCGAAACAGTGCTGGCCAAGTTCAATTGTTTCTGTTGTCAACTCGATGAGAAGCCCCACTCATGTGGACATTGATCAGAGTGGACACGGCAGTCAATAGGCCTCCTCTTGAGGCGATGAGGTAAGTTGAGCACTACTCAATGAATTGTGATTGAACGTTTAGATATTATACTAGGGTCATGGTGCAGTGGTCAACGTCTTTCTTAAGAGGACGTTGCTGGAGTTCAAATCCTGTTCGTGACAAGAATATGCACTACTGAAGAGCTTTAACAGGAGTGGAGCTCTAACCTAGTACCAGTTTTCGAAAGGAGCAAACTGAAGTCTATGTGACTGCAAAATTCACAGTAGATTGCGAGTGATATTCAGGATATATTAACCAACCCCCAACCCTCTCTCTCTCTCGATAAGGCCAGATATCTTATTTTAAGCCTTTCTGGCTCCACATTCCCATTTGTTTACTTGAGTAGCCTGTTATCACTTCTGTATAACAATAAGAGAAATTGAAGAATTAAGCGCCAAACCACAACTGTTCTGTAGTAATTCGCGTGTTCGCTCGCGATCTTTTCGAAGGTCGAACAACTTGACGTCTAAGCAAATCAACCAGAGGAAATTGCGAAACTCGGAACGACAGGACCTTAATCACCGGCGCAACTGTAGTCCATATAACCGATGATAACAGCTAGGCCAAAACGAACAGATCTCCAGAAGTTATCGCCAAATCGGTCGAAATTAGTTTGCTAGTGAGCTTCGACTATTGTCCAGACCATTACTATCTCCCATTATGTTGCCGGATCTCCTGCTGGCAGAGAATGTTGGTTTAATCAATCCAGTTGTCTTGGCCATCAACTGATTCATATAGCCAGTGAAGAGCCAGCTAACGTCCTTGATATGCACCAATTCCAAAACAATCTTAAGAGGAGTATTGTATTTTACAGTTCCACGAAGTGAATGCGGAGGAGGCACGGTAGTAAGAGGCAGGCGAGAAGGAAACCAGGGGTTATCGGTCGCTTAGCGTAACCGATCAACAGTTCACGCAAATAAATTGCTTAGTGTTGTTATGTAATATCGATCTGTCTCTGGTCACATTTACTGGCGGCTATGTTAATAAAACAGTATGGCCCGTCTCTGTGTACGCAAAAAGTGTTTACGCAACTCAGATGCTTGTCTTAGCTTAGACCAGTTAGCCTTGGCTCAGGCATTCTGGTCACAAGTTTAAAAGCACTTAATAGGTGCGGTCCAGTAATAAGCCTAGTGAGAAAAAAATGAACACAATCACATCGTAATGTGTCTTTATATCACGTTGCTAAAACATATAAAGAACAGCCAGTGCTCCAAATTCGAAGAAAGTTTCTGTAACGATGGTTATTGGTGAACTTTAACTGACTTAGAAGTTCCTTCGGATGGATGGACCAGATATCATCGGGATGTCGAAACCTGGTGGAACAATCAAGTTACCAGGGGCAAAAACTAGCAGCCTTATTAATTGGGTGGCAATACTGTCGCCATTGACATGCCTCGACCACACAAGAATCTGGAATAGGAGTGATTACTAAAAAGATATCTAAAAAGAACACAACTGATTGTCAGTACTTGTGTTATTCGATCTCCCGGCTGCAAACAACCATTTCTAGTGATACACGGTTTTAACCCTTTAACACATCCACACTCTGGTATCGTAATTCACCTCTTAGCAGTGTAATGGTACCTTCGGTTTGTTACCCGACTAAATTGACGTTTACAAGCGATTAACAGAACGGTGAGTCGGTCCCCATCTTGCAGTCATGGTCATGAACACTATGTGTCACACTATGGGCTGTTATTAAATACTACGATGACCTGTTATGCTGAAACGTCAGTGACTTTGCTCAGCAGTAGCCAAAGCGTAATGAAAAGTATACCTTTGTGGAAGACAATTAGTGTTCAAAATGGTTGTTTGTAAGGAAAAGAGTGAAGAACGTCAGAACCCACTCCGAATCACGCTGTTGATGAGGGTGTAGTTTGAGTTGTGACCCGTGTACTCACAGCTAAATAAGAGACCAGTGGTTTTCCTCCAACGGCGGGCTCAGTTAAATCACTTACAAGCCGGAAATTTCAAAGAAGCTGAGAGAAATAACAAACCACACATAGATGAAGGACAAGCAACAAAGACAAAACCAGGCGTATTTTACAAGACAAGAACTGGACAATGACAGATTGTGAAGCTAGTAAGAGTCTTAACAAATGCACCATAATAGTCGTCTTTAACTCTGAGTCCGTTGTGAGTTGAGTCGCAGAACTCAAGTTCCACATTGAGCTGATGGGTTTTGTTCACAAAATGAAATTATCTTCATTTGCTCTGGACTCAGTCCAGCGATTGGATGCGTAAATGGTCCCGCCTCAAAGTCAAATTGTCTAGTGTATGGGGACTTCAGCTTCGAACACAAAGAATGCCGGTTCGACTGTCAGTTCACCAGTTTCTATCGAATGGCTCTAAACGATAATGGATCTTGTCATAGTGGGATGGCAGTTTAAGAACGGGCATCGAAAGATATGAAGGGCAGGAAACATTCTTCGTTTTTAACGCCAGTCATGCGTTGGTAACAGATGAGAGCTTGTGTTAAACAAATTTCCTGTCAACTGTTCATTCTACACCGGGGTTAACATAAGTCTAGTTTAGCTCATGCACCAAGGGGATATGCGCACAAACAGATGAAAACAACTGATCGACTGAGTCACGTGTTGGTTGAAACTTATTCAGCAACAAGGCGAGGTTGTACATCTATAGTGGACATGAAAATAAGAACAGAAGCTGCATCGTCGAGTGGTAGTTAGCGTACAAAATAAATTTAGGAGAGACAATATTGTGACCTCAGTAAGACATGAACAAGCGTTGGAGTGATACTAGTGAGGCTTCAACTAGGTCAAGTTTCTAACATACGTGAATCTACGGAACACAATTCTGTTCAACAGAGCAACAGACTTACCCAGACCGAACAATTCGGAAGCCAACAGTTCTTCCATTTCGAAAACCCGTTTTGGAAATACATTTCGCACCAACTCTTCACCATCTAACTTGGTCTTCTCTTTGTAGTCATTTAAACGATTTTCCACACTGGACATTGCCTAAAACCAAGGGGATGGACAAGAAAGACAAACAGAAGTGAGAAAACGTGAATAAGCAAGAACGGTACAGTTCAGACTAGTTGGGGAAGATTTGTGTGTGATTCACCACAATATTAAGTGCAGAAAGAACGCAAAGATTGGTAATACAGGGTCATGTAAGTGAGATATCTTGGACTACATATTGCAGATTTACCACATTCGAACGGAAAATGCATAACCGTCATCGTCATCATTTTCGGCTTTGAGCCGTACCATTAAGTACCGTAGATCGAGCTGCCGTAAGGCCTGAAAAAGGCTTACAGAGTAGTGGAGTAATAGGTACAGGTGAATGGAGAAAAAATAAGAGAAAAAAGAGGGACAAAAACAACGTAGCATCATGAAGGAGAACAATGAACAAGGCTGAATACAGGCGCACCACTGACTGCAACACAATGCACGTTAGAGGGTGTTTCCGACCAGCGGTGTGAAACGTCATGAACTCCCCAACCAGATAGACGGCACCCACCAACTTTGTTCAGCAGGGTGATCACGACTTTCACAAACCATGACTATGACATCGTCTGATCGTCTTGCGGCTTCTCACAACCATCAGCAGCCATAATGAATGATGTTCGATGCGATAGAGGCTCCGCCGGCATACGCGATGCGTGACCCAATCGGCGCAGACCGTGCATTTTTATTACCCCGGTTATCAGTAGCGAACTTGTATATTTCGCTAATGAACGTCGAAAGACTATCGGTTTGTTCACACAGTCAGCTCATTTGATGACGGTAATAGTGGTCGAATATCGAGATGCAAATGTGACGTTGGTACTCGGTAACCGTCGTGCCTACCAGTTAAATTGTACTAAATGGGCATACTGTACACACAAAGCGACAATTCGACGGAGTGCATATGGAAGGTCTTCCCGTTCGCGACCGATAAGTGGAACAAAAAAGACTAGGTCGGCTGGATCAAGCATTTTGTACACCGACGAGGCATCGGCTGCATTCCAGGTAGTCCGCAATCAAAGATGATCGCTGTAAGAAATCACGAGGCGACCCGGCAATGACGTAGGTACGGGCTACGAAAACACTGATCATCCCAGTGAGTAAGATCTAGAGGTGCTGCTTGTCAAGTTTAGAACGGAGTGGCAAAGGATGGCAAAGGCACGAGTTGCCTTTGCCAACCTGCGTCATCTGTGGCGTCGAAAAGACGTTCGATTGTCGCTGAAAGGAAGAGTATATAATGCTTGTGTGCGTTCTGTTTTGCTCTATGGTTCGGAAACGTGGCCTGTTCGCAAGGAAGATATCAACAAGCTTGCTGTATTTGACCATCGTTGTCTCCGCCAAATTAGCCCACATTAAGTGGACTGATCGCGTGAGCAATGCGGCAGTTCGCCGGCGCGTATTCCGGAACGCTCGGGATGCGCGATCGATCGGTCAACTACTCACGTTGCACAGCCTGCGATGGTTAGGTCACGTACTCCGTATGCCAGCTGAGCGTTTACCGTACCGGGCATTATATACTGAGACCACCAACAGTTGGGTGAAACCACGTGGTGGTCAAGCGACAACGTGGTCACGAAATATGAGAACCCTGACTGCTCCACTGAGTAAAGTGGGTAGGTGTCGCCTGCCTGGATGGGGTCCTCGTGATCACTCAAACCGCTGGTTGGAGACGCTATCCGAGATGGCGGCGTGTCGCAGTCAATGGCGTACCTGCATCCATACCATTTCTAGTTCTTTTTAGACTTCTATTAATTTTCAACCTTCTTAGTAACGTTTTCTTCTAGGATATTCCACGTCACTGTTGAGGTGAGCGGCAGCCCGAGCCACAGTACCTTTTGGTCAGGCTCATGGCTGATATGATGATGATGATGATCCAGCGACTCCATTAACTATCTCTCCTTGTCTTTTAACAGCCATTCCAATTGTAAAACGAACAGAGCCTATCTTACAGGCCAACTGAATCGTGACGAATGTTCAGTCACATTACACACATCTATGTTGATACGACTGAAAGCGTGGGGAAAGTGTGTCAGCTATCATACGCGACATCATTCTCATCAGATCCCCTTTCTGTTGGACGTAGTCACCACAAATGAGAATCACCTAATAGACACAGTGTTCATCAAACCACCACCTGAACAAAGTAACCACTTCTTGCTCGTCTCTGACCGTATCTAGCATTGGTTACAGCAACCAACAAGAAGGTTTGCGGGTCGAAATTTTAAGTAACCTTTCTTAGCAGCGTGAGAATCTATCTCGATTAGCTTCCACCTAAATATGATTATGTGGGCAAAAACGCAATCGTTTTATTAGTATCGCGCAAATTGTACACATTCTCTTCACGCTCACTTCTTTCGTGTGGAATACGTCGTTGGCCGTTCCTAGTTATTAAAGAAGCATAAAGTTAGGAGAAACTAAGCGCTTTCTACATTGTTTGAAATAGGGGCGAACGGGAAACTCGTGAACACAGTAAACTCGTACGAAGAGATCCAACTAGAGGCTCGCGCGAACAACACTTCTTAGTTAAACAGATGCGTCCACTAAGAAAGAATTGACCTTCAGCTGATTTTGCGACCGACTGCCGCAGACTTCATTTGACCACTTAGTTGTAGCCAAATTATTCTGGCAGTACGTGGCGCCGCCTAACTAGCACCCTATCGTACCGCTAAAAATTTTCGGTAACCACTCCCTACTGCTAATTTTTCTGTGCTAAACGTAGAAGACCTTTTGCTTGAAATTCACACAAATAGTGAAATGGGTTAACATGAGATCCATCCCAAAATTTCCAAAGAAATAACTGCTAGCCTGGCAGAATTCCTTTACAAGCTGTTTAAACAGACACTCCCTACAGTGCAGTGACAGAAGCCACTATCACGCCTACCTTCAAGGCAGGTAACTGGCACTTCTCGGCTAACTATCAGCTAGTCAACTCTACTGGTATCCTATGTAAGGTGATGGGGGAGTGAAGTAAAACGTGTCATCACAAATCACTTGTCATCAAACGAACTTTTTGCCTTCACCTAGCGTGACTTCCTTCCTAGCAGGTTACTCATAACGAATAGGCTTATATTCATGGAGATTTGACGGAGGACAAAGACAATCTTAGATGCCATCTTCTTCGATTTCCCCACGGATTTTGACAATGTACCACATGGTCTCCTCAGACATAAAGTGGAAGCTTGTGGCATCTGAGGAGTGGTTTCTTGTTAGATTTCTCCTTTTCCTGACAGCAGAACTCACAGACCTAAAAAGGGATCAGGCCTTCCATCCTCTTTGATTTGCGCGGGAGTTCCTTGAGACTCAATGTTTGGTCCCCTATTATCTCTCCATCAACGTCCTACTCTACACTAACAATTCAAAAATCTGAAATGCCAGTGATTTCAGTACACTACAGATTGACGTTGACGCACTTAAGCACTGGTCAGACAACCAGATTCTTCCACTAAATAATATTTGCGTACAAATGCCACTCGGTGGCGACTCTGAAAGTGTTTTCATGATTCACTGTGCCCTCAGCACAGCAAACACTTGAAAAAAATCCACCTGAGACAGGCCCTAGGCATTTCCGTGTCGACCAACTTATCTTGTCACCACGAGATGATAGCAGTATAGGGATTTGCTACTCTTGGAATGACTAATGTAGTGAAAAACTGTCTTGTGACTTCGCCGAGGATTTCAGGCGCAACCGTATTTTTTCGCTTGTCCGTTCTGTATGCATGATTCTGTGTACGCTGCTATAGGAGGCCTGATATGAACTCAGTGCCACTTTCTTCAGTCGTGCAACTAATTGCACGCAGTGAATACTTGCCTCCTTCTAACAACGCACTCATTACTTTCTTCTCCAAGGCTGTTTTACTCGCACCCTTTTGCGTATTGTTTGACGTACTCAAAGATTCTACGCACATTTTGCTTGGCGCGCTTCTGAGTATAACTGAGTGGGCTGAAACCCACCTCGGGGCTAGCCCCGAACCCATGTATTAATCGTCAAATTTTTGTGAAAGTCCCGGCATTTGTCAATCAAGTGGTCCTGGGAAGAGTTGTACTGACCCGGGGATCTGTTTATCAATCATCGTCCACGCGCGTAAACGATCTTCAATGCGTCCTGCGTACTTAACGATAGGATGACTATTAGACAAACAGCAAAATGTAGTATGCCACGGGTGGATGAAGTTTTGGCCTCGTTCCATCGAAAAATCATTACAGCTTGAACCCAGACAGTTGAATAAAACAGATACTGTGTATTTCGGAGTAAAAGTAGTAAAAACGTCTGGTACACCAGATACAACATTTCTGCAGAAAGGATCACATTTTTAACACATACTGCACACAAAAATATAACTGCAGGATTAGGTATGTATGGAAGTTATACATCAATGAACTAAGTAGTTTCTCAAACATCACGACTAACGGTTATCTAACGTCACTGACTGACCTTGAACATGACCCTCGAACGACGCTGTTTTTGTAAGACGCAGTCAAAACTAGCAACGGAGTTAAGTTTAATTGAGCAACAGAGCGTGCTGCCGTGTTCAGCGATCCAGCAACTGATACACGGGTTCGAGGCAAAGGGACAACTTAACTGGATCCCGTCAATTTTTTTTCCTTAATGTCAAGCCGGCATCCGTTATATGAGACAGTTGTTCGTTATCTCAGCGATTTCAGCGATTTGTTCACAGGTTCGGGGACCCAATTCACCCGGATCCAGTCAGTTTGTCCGTTTCGATATCAGCGGTTTTCTGTTGACCTGAAAGGCAGTCATTGAAAACTGGGTGTAGCACCGCTCTTGGGGGTTACAGAAAGTACCGATAAGTACAGTACGGATCTGATAGAGAGAGAGAAAACAAAAATCTAATCTAATAACTTCTTAAGGAAATGATAATCTGTGGAGTTTTCCTTATTTTTGTTCACAAACGTTGCTTCACTTTTACAACAACTTTTGTATCACCCTTA
Organism: Paragonimus kellicotti; assembly: GCA_014220965.1. Classification (NCBI taxonomy): domain Eukaryota; kingdom Metazoa; phylum Platyhelminthes; class Trematoda; order Plagiorchiida; family Troglotrematidae; genus Paragonimus; species Paragonimus kellicotti. The sequence goes on from LOND01006193.1 coordinate 15,122, forward strand.
CTTGTTGTTCAAATTGATAAAAGTGACCTTGCAATCCAATACAAAATTTGTGCACACTGGCCTGCTCTTCTCTTCGTTGCGCAGTCGCTTGACGATACTACACGGATCTTTCACCCAATTTTTTAGCTCCGTCGTATTACGAACATCGTCGCAGCTCCGACCGCGTTTCAGCAGTCCACGGTAACTCCGTAACATCCCTACTTCCCGATATTGGTAACTTGGAACATTGTGGTGGTCATCTTGAACACTTCCTGTGAGTCAGATCCTTTGATTACTGTAACTTGCCGGTAACCTCGTAGCTGTTCTGTTTCATTTGTTCATTGTTGTTATCACCGATAGCCTGGTGAGGTACACTTGCATTTGCTTAGAGTATTCAGTAACTAGCCCTGACCACTACAAATTGGTGAGCCCGACGGGAGCAACTTTTTCCTCACCTGTTTTTTCCCCATCGTCGTAACTCAACGAACTCGTGGTACCTGTACGTTGTTTACTTCCTTTCCCCGGTGTTTTGTTTTTGCCAATCATCACCAGTGTTAACGTGTTCACTATCCCATTAATTTTGTGTGTTAAACTGTCCTCTTCGTTACCATGTCCGACTACGACGGTTCAACCGAGCAGCTGACCGCATCTGTGCACATCAAATTGCCTGAATTTGGGATCAATAACCCTCGTCTCTGGTTTGGACAAGTTGAAGCTCTCTTTCGGACGAGGCACATTAAGTCGCAAACCATGTACTGTAGTGAGATCACCTTCGACGTCCCCAAAATCCTAAACTCCCTGCGACGTGAGAGTTGCCTTACCAGTACCACCGTGCCTGTTTACATTATCTTGTGAATGTAAATTTACTACAAACCACTAACATCAAAGTTAGTGTGTTGGCGTAGGTATCGCAGTCTTAGTCGTGACTCTATAATGAATCCGCGCCAGCTCTGCTACTATAGGCTACATTCACTAGGATAACAATGTTTTAGCTGTCACCGTTGGGAACGCCGCCAAGCCGTTCTGACACTTGTTTGAATTCTGAATGTCGACCGAAGTTTCCGTGGACATTCGTCCTCTCTGGCGGTTGCCGTG
>LOND01006194.1:0-14420 GCA_014220965.1 Paragonimus kellicotti
GTGAGACGTGTTGATAATGAAGACGGTCATGTCGAATTAGCGACGTACACCGATTCCTTAAAGCAGCGTATATTTTTGATCAACTTCAGATCCCGATAATCGATAGCACGTCCAAGCATGACGCTTCTTCAGAATTAGTTTAAGTGTACTAGAGCGTAGTTGACTTGGAGGCTTGTTCCGTTTGGGGCCTGATAATGGTGTAGATTCACCAACGGCTGCTGAAAGGATGGCAGTAAGCTTTACACAGAGATCATCTACAGAGTGAAGTGGGGTGTAGTTCACCCAGGACTGTTTTCCAAGTAGCCACGTAGTTTCTGCACATCCATTTTCCGGAAGTTCCTGCGACTATTAGCCGTTGAGCTGACCAGGTTCGTACTGCAAATAAAGTCAAATAAGACGACCGCGTGATCACTCAGTCCTAGCGGTGCGGTGATCATAAGGTTGTCGACCATCAACTCTTCGTTAGTGAATAAATAATCCAGCCGCGACGGATTATGGCCAGTACGCCACCGAGTGAAATCAGATATGTGCTCCGTTAAGCCCAATGCTCCGATTGTGTGAAAAAATCGCGCAGACAGAATTTTCAGTGCCCGCGTACGAGAAAGCCGGAAAGTTGATTTCAGGTAAGTTGAAATCGCCCATTAAGAGAACGTGGGAAAATCCTAAGGTGGGTAAGACTTCCAGTCCAGATAATAAAAGTTCGTCTTTTGAATTATCTGAAGATGGAGGACGATAGAGGACTCCTACAAGCCAGCGTTCAGAACCATTTAGGCGAATCGAGCACCAAACGGCTTCCTGGATCGCAGCAAGTACTGGATTGTTAAAATGGAAGGCCTGAAGAGAAGTGTGGACATAGAGGGCCGATCCCCCTCCTCTACCTTCAGTTCTATCCGCACGGTAGATAATCATATCCTCTAAAGCGAGCTCGGAATCTAGGTAGGAAGTGCTGAGCCACGACTCCCTTATGGCAAGGAATTATAGACGGAGGGCTTTATTTACGCGTAGGAGACTCAAACGTCTCCAGAACGCGAGCAGCCTCACGAGATATTGAAAATATATGTATATGATAGTCGAGATCGGGTATCCATGCTGTAATTTTATTAGATTGGATCATCTAGACTAAGAGTTATGGATAAGTAACGTATAGAATCTAATACGGAACGTGGAACGATCTAAAGAATTTCGTGATAATGGGGTGGTTTCAATTCAAAAGCAGCGCTGATGATGCGTGACCCAAGGATGGGCTGTAGAGAGTTTTGAGGCCATTATCCAATAGGCACCAAGCGCTGGTACGCATGCGGTGATCGGCTTTTAATAAATCTCGTTCCTCTTTAGAACGATCAGGGTGGAACGAAATCCCACCAGGGATAAAACGACGTCTATGGCGGAACCGCTCCAGTATGTGCGATGCCATCTCATGCGAGGTGACAGTAATTTTGAGGAGTCGTGGTCGAGATTCACCCCACTCCGGCTTGGGCCGCAGGATGCAGTGAATACGTTGAACTTGGACGTTGGTAAGTTCAAGTGCAGTTGACAGGAATCGCCACTGACTGCTTGTCATGTTCCAGAACCTCGCTAACGGAATCGGGACACCCCTAATGATAACGTTGCGAGATCGGTCGAGTCAGTTTCTTTTTGTGCGAGCTTCCTCCGCTGGCGTTCAGCCCATGGTATATCAGGGTATATCCGGGCCCCAGAGTTGTCCAGCAGCTTATGTGCCGCTAGAAGAACGTCTTCAGTCAAAGTGGATGACGGAAGCACGACCCTTGCTAACCGAGGTTTGTCAGCATGTGGCGAATCCAATTTCCTCGCCAACCTCGTGATAGAGTTTGGGACATTTGGATTTATGCCCATTTTTGTGCAAAGACTCGTCCAAAGCTCTCTATCATGCTCGTCACGGAGCGTTAGGCTGGTGGCGGCACATTCCGGAAGGTTCTGAACAATTACAGAATCCTCCCGAGCAGATGAGCTCAATCTTTTAGGAATGACGGTGTTGGTGCCCTTGGAGAATTTCGCCGAAGTTACGCCATCATTAGTGTAACTCTCGCGAACAGCATGACTGGGCTTCTTAGGTAAGACCGAGCGAACAACCTCAGAATTCGGTCGTGTTTGCTTGCATGCTGTTGGCGGGTTGTCAGCAGCAATGGGCATGAGCGTTTTCGGAGAAACCGAGGTAACCCTCCTTGACTTTGCTCCTGATGCAACCGACGCATATGATACTGTGCCTGTTACACTCGCGTTACATACCTTACTGAGTACAGCCGGTGGGTCAGGGGATGTCACATCCAATGCGTATGATGAAGTGCTACCTTCAGAACTAGGAGCCTGCCTAGCGGTTTCTACAACAGAGGCAAACAAGGTGGATGCAGTCCAGCCGTGTTGCTGTCAACATTTTGTAAACCTCGCTAGACATGCCCAGACACGAGGTGTGAAACCATGTGTCACAGAGCAAGCACTGCATGGCGTGGTCCCTCGCGCGGACAATCTTTTCACATGATCCACAGTTAGACCTTTTCACCATTACAGAGGCGACTACGCGAATAGGAATCAGTTAATTCGTAATTCACGAGGTCTTTAGGATACGGAAACGGTCAAATATTAACCAAACAACGCAGAGAGATTCGAACTCACAATATTCAAACGTCAAGCACGTTCCAAGTGCTTTACTGGGTTTACATAGGTTCCCTTCTCGAGTATGCCAATCAGGTCGTGTATACCGGCCTGAAGAAAGACATATTAGCTGTTGAGCGTGTCCAGCGCGCGGCTACCAAACTAGTCACGGGCTTGAGAAATGTCGCGTACGAGTCTCGACTTGAAATTCTTGATCTATATCCACTTGAATTTTGACGACTCCATGATGAATTAATTTCCGCACCTCACTTCCCTCGGCAAGTCTCGTCGAACGGTTCTTTATCCCAGTGAATGATGACAGTCGGCGGAGACACGACAGGAAACCTTACAAGCTTTGCTCCCGCACCCTTCCTCAGGCAGCAGTTCTTTTCTTACAGGGTTATCAACCTTTGGAACAGCCTTCCTTCTGAGGTCGTTAGCAGCACTTCTAGAGATCGCTTTAAAGCATTGCTTGATTCTCATTGACTAAAACATCTTTATGTGAATAATCATTATTCACTGTGATCCCCTAGAGCGGTGTCACATCCTATTTTCCATGTTTGCCTTTCAGGCCACCAGACGCTCACTTAACGCTGAACGAGAAAAACCGACTGGATGCTGGTACTTTGGACCCTGCATTGAACCCGTGCTTCAACCGCTGAACCGTTGTGCTGAGGCTCTGCGTAATGTAAGGCTGAAGGAAAATGTCCTCCGTCTGCCAAACTGATCGGATTGTGTGGTAAATTTCACAGCTCCACATTCTACATCCCTTCTCTAAGTCTCGCCTCCAGCCAAATGAAGAACATAGCTGTTGCATAAACAACTAAACAGTACAGAAACCCGAGAAGAGGCGGGTGCACACAGACCACCTTCTGAAGTCAACCTGTAAGCCCAGATTGTACGCGTTCAACGCTACTTGTACCAACAGAGATTGGTCGTGAAACCGCATTACGGCCTCTCCCAAAAGGAAGGGCGGCTGCTAAAATAGAACAAAAACCGTCTGTTTGCAAGGCTGCAACACTTGAAAATGAATAGGCTCTACGTACTGGTGGTGTCCAGCTACCATCCACAAACTCCTTGAAGTGCATTAAGCTCCCAGGGACCCAGCAAAGGCAGATTCTGTTTTTCACGAGTAGTGCAACGCCAGACGCGTTTGCTTAGCATTACAGGCAGTCTACCAAAGCAACTCAGTGTATTTGGACTACCACAATGTTTTAACGAGGCCAGTGTAAAAAGTGATAGAAACATAGTTGTCCACCAAACACCCTAGAAGGTTCATGCAGGACCCCAAATATAGGAGGTCCCTGGAAGGCAACTAATACTGTGTTCCATTAGACCTGTTGTTGACTAAAGCTGACATGACAGCTCAGAAGGACACTGTTGCGTGTCACTAGGAGCACAGCCATGGGTCCCAAATCGACCACATGTGACGATTTCAGCCACAGACGAAATCAGAAGAAAACGTCTTGGCAAGAACCTTGGCCGCGAAGACAACCACAGTTTCAAGGGTACACGGTGACGGCGCAGCAGCCTAGGAAGCCAACCAGCAAGAGGAAAAGTGGTTCGCTTCGGCCTGCTTCAGACTCCCACGTCCAAAAATAAAAACACATCCTTCGGAGATTTCCTGTGGGAGAATGGATGCGATCGTGCTGCTGTGTAGTCACAACGTTAGTTCGCTAGACCTGGAAGGTATGCTGACGAATGTATGCAGCCCAATCAACAGCAGAGAGGAACTGCAAACATTCATGCAGTCCGCAGGTATTTGCTCGCCAACCGAAAAATGGCTCAGAGAGGGAACAGGTTTAGAAGATTGGGTGAGTGGGTTCTGATGACATTGTAATGGTCGTAGCTATGGCGCTGGTGGTTGTCGCCTTTTTTCCAGTCTCTTATTACTATTATTGCATTCGCGTCGCTGCGACTTTAGGTGCGGTTGAATGGATATTTAACCTACCTCCAGTCATCTTCACACCAACTCCTCGTTGATGGTCAACGAGGTGCATCGGTCTCCGGAAGCTATAGCAGAGGAAGACGAAACGTTTCTGAGATCATTTCGGACGTCATGTCAACCGGGCTATCGCCTCATTGTTCTGGGAGGTTTGGACGCCCAAAAAATCAACTAGCGATTGGGATCTGTTGGTGGAAAAAGGTTTGGTCACAAAATGTTTGACTTCCTCTCCGATTTCACAATACCATGGTGTATTGCTATAACCACAAGATCCAGAGTTTGTCAAATAGCCTCAACGCTAGACTTATCCATAATTCGCCGTAACAGCGACATCACAAATGTGTTGTTGACAACAAAGCTCGGAAAGAGCGATCACGCAACGAGTGGTTTTTGTCCAAATGTTCTATCACGATAAAAGCGGAACAAAAATTGCAGCATTTCAACCGAATTGACCAAAAAACCGGGAACGGGAACTGATAGAATGACCTGGAACCCATCAGTCTACACAGAGCACGCTGACATTTCGTAGCTAATCCACGTTGACGACCTTCAGGCTCTTACAGGAAGGAACGTTCTTCGAAAGCTAGTCGGAGGAAGGGGTCTACAGCCATGGGTTTGCTCCGGGGTCAATAGGGTTTTCCTGTGTTAATATATGGCTTATAACGAATATACTCCGTGACAGAGGTTTTAAAGATTTATGTTGTACAAAAGAGCCATAAACTAAGCAACTGAGACGGCAAGGAATGATCGCCTGATGTGTGAGGGTAACCTGGCCCGGGAAGTTAAACGAACTCAAGAAGGTTTCTGGTTGTGTCTAGGCAGGGTTCTCATTAGGAAAAGGAATTGGCATCACACCGTCCCACAACGGAAAAACCAGATCGACATACAAGGGCATCGCATATGCGTTTATCTTGCAATTTCAAAATGTTTGTCGCTCTGTTAGTGGTAACCCCAGGCTTTTCGTTCCAGGGGCACGGCCATAATGGATAAGGACTGGTGATATCCTTGTTTTAAGCAGCACGGAGTCAGCTGGACCAGACGACACTTAGTTGGCCGTCTTTGAAATCTTGGTCAAACCTCTGGCATCGTGTTTTGCCTGCATGTTGTATCTCACGCAGAACAAGGGTGAAGCCGTGAGAGAACGGAAGGGAGCCACCATTATTTCCATCTTCAAAGATGATAACGGATCAGTTTTGAAAATGACACAACAGTAAGTCTGGCTAGCGTTGTCTGTAAAACCTTTGAACGTATACTACAGGAAAATAAAGGCAGCGTGTTTGCCGCACGGTCTATAAACTTTCATACGCATAAGCTACACGCGTCTTACTACACCATCTATCACCTATGTCACAGTGAATGCCGGTTGAATGGAGTTAGCCTACGACTTAGAACGTTTGTAAGACGTTCACATACTCAGATGATTAAATATAAAACTCGCCGAGAGGGAAAAAAGCAAGATGAGCAACTTTTCTTCCCTTTCGAACCTCCTGTCGCGTTTTCAGCACCAAGGGTGGTATACGTTAAAGCTGTTCATTTTTGCCACTTTCCTCAATTCTTTCGAGGACGAAATAATGGGGAATTGTCCACGGAATTTATTATAACTGAATCCTACTAGACACGAACGCAAATAAGTGATACGAACAACAGTGAATGAATAACGCGAAGAGACGGTAGGTGGTCGTTGGCTGTAAACATTATTCTGACCGGTTGAAAGTGTGGATGGCGCCCATTCAAAAACCGAACAAAAGTGATGCTTTGCGGCGGACAGAGGCATATTTAACTTCCCTTGAATCTACAAGTTGTAGGTTTTTAACACGCGTGAACAACCTCTAAGGTCACCCTTCTTTAAAGCTTCTACCGTTTTCACGGTGTGTACACGACCAAAATGAACTAGTTACATGGTACTGCCCCGGTAATTCATTTTTGTGTTGTGCCATTGCGTTCTCTTCACTATTTCACTCAAAATTACTTAGGTTTGTGGATAACTCTTTTTATCTGCGATTGAAAAAGCTTCAGCATTTTCCTATCGGCATCTGAGATCTTGGAAAGAACTCTAGAAAATATGCATGAAATGTTCTGATGAAGTCGATGATGTCCGATATGTGTCACCACCATCATGACGGTGACGCTTTAGCGAACGCTTTCGCCTACGTACCATAGAGTATATCCGTTTTAGTCGATGGACGGTTACTTAATCGCAGTTACCAATGAAAAATCTACCCCCGCGAGCCCAGCTTCCAAAAAGACGCCCCTCCCGATTGGCCCCCAAACTGCGCGCTGGTTCAGGCTGTCTTGTGTCATTTAAATTTTCGGCTGTTTTTCTAGTGTTGGTCCCCTCTAGGTCATATTAGATCTACTTAGGACTGTAATAGTATATCGCTTCAGGTTGCGTAGTTTTCAGTTGTATTCTTTTGCTTTTATTATTGTATAACTCACTTTTGTTTATTGTCACACCGTTGTATTGTATTCCAGTCTTAAACCAGCTTGGTTAAATAAGTTCTTGCTATGGATGACCTGGGTTCCAACTGCGGGGACTGTAGGGTTGTAAGCCAGTCACTGAGGTTATCCAGTGCGATAACTGCGGAAAGTTATAGCACAGCCGGTGCTCCAAACCGTCCGAGGTTCCGATAAAGTTGTGTAGACAGCATTAACAGTGTAGGTGGGTCTGCTCAGACTGCTGTTCATCGGCAGAAAGTCTTCTCACGAGTACTGCAAAATTCTGTGAGCCATTGAGGCATTGAAAATGAGCAAGTGCCCTGAAAGTTCCTGTCGAACAGGGAGAGCGTAAGATGGAGGAGCTAATTGCAAAGCAGAGGGAAGAGATAGCAGCTCTTAATTCACGGATCAATGAACTTGCGGATGACACAGTGATTGCGCATTGCCGGCGAAACAGTAGTTGGGAGATCCCGAAATATTCTGGTCGTCAACAACGCGGAGCCAATGATCACAGACAAAAAACCGGAAAAGGGCTAGATAGAAGGAGGGTGATGGAAATTCTCAGGATGGCAGGATCGTCTATAGCCACCGGTATCAAACGCATACATAGAGTAGGTAGCTGGAGGTTAAGTAATTCCAACAGAACTCAAAACCGGGCACGTCTGATACTCACCAAGTTTACATAAGTCACTCAAAGTGACCACGTACGCAGCAAAACTGACAGATTACATGAGTTTTCATGAGGTAGATAGCAGCTCGTTCTGGACAACAAAACCGACACAGGTTATGGCAGTAGGTCATCGTTACCGCCAAAGACAACAGCCGGTGGTGTTTCAGCCAGACCGTGGGTCCAAGAGAAGTATATGGCCGTACTAGCGACTCCATTGATCCAGTGCGACAGACAAGCTGAGTTACCGGAAAATGATAGGGATACTGGATCTAAAAAGGCCTCATCCATGACTGCATCCACTACGACAGTAGTACGTGGCGGTAGACACGAGGCTGGTCATCTGAATAGTAAAAGTAAGGGAACCTTCTTCACGGCAAAGGTAAGCGCCAGCTAAAAGACGGGACAGAAACCTGAAATTAAGCAGAGGAGCTAGGAAGCTTCATTTAGCAGACTGAGGTCAGAAGAAATCATGAACTTTATAACACCCAAGGTCAAAGTGGTTGTCCCAGCATGTAAGCCCTTAAAGGTCAGTCGAGCAATCTGCCACAGTCAGGTTGCAGCTGAGGATGTCGCCCGACCGATGACGGTGGTAACAGAGGATAGAGATAGGAAGCCCTATGGTCAAAAGGGTTGGAAAGCTTAAAGAAGTATTAGGGGCAAGTTTTTTAGAGTTGGGGAGGGGTGCTATTCAATAAGTACAGGCAATCCCCTCGAGTCCTCCGCCCGAGGAGATTTCTGACACAGTGAAGTTATCAGGACAAATTCTGCGTGAGAAGAACCTCAAGTGCTTGTATATAAGTGTCTGCGATAGTAGCAACAAGTGGGAGATCTTAAACAGCGTAGTAATGGTTTCGATGTAATAGCTGTGGCTGAAACGTGGATAAAACCTGAAACAGCTTCGGGGAACCGCACTCCGGAGAACTTTTCCGCCTACATACAGAACCGCACGGACGGGCGCGCTGGCGGGGAGTCCTTGCTGTTGGTAAGCAATCATAATAAGTAGTGGGAGACCCCCTTCTCATTAACCACCCCGAATATACAGACAATTTCCCACTACACGCAGAAAAGTAACAGGAGGCTGCCTATTTTCAGCGCCTATAGGGACCACTGGCCTGATTGACGAAGATAAGCTTCTGCTAAATGTCTTAAACGCTCTAGCTAGTGATTCAGCGAACTTAGTGGCAGCTGGGGACTTCAACCTCCCGAACATCTCTTGGGACCATGAAACAGCCAGGACGGGTATTCCCGAAGGAATATTCCTGGACTGGTTGCACTCTAACTCATTAAGTCAACGTGTTCAAGTCTTCACTCGGTTCCGACAAGGGCGTGCACCATCCGTATTGGGTTTAATAGTTACTCGATATGAGCAGGATACTGTCAACCTGGAAATCGAGGCCCCTTTTAGGACGAGTGAACGTTATGTTCTGAGCTCCGGAGTCCGCATGACGCAAAACCTTCCCCTGAAAAAATCTATAGGCACTTTTGGTCGAAGGGGTGTTGCACGGGTTTTGAAAGCCGGCACGAAGCATGTCTTGGGCTCCTGAAAAAGAAAACGCTCTCTTGAAGATAAGTGGAAAATCATCAAAGAAGGGCTTATAGTACTCATGGACCAATTTGCACCCCTAGTACCAAGAAGAGCTCGAAATCGTCCGCCCTGGTGAAGACAAACGGTGCGTAGAGCGCTTATTGAAAAGAAAGAAATGTTGGAAAGAATACAGAAGAACTAAAGTCTTCGTAATTGGCTAAACTATGAGGCTTGTGATAATTCAGCCTGTAAGGCCCAACGCCTGGCAAACCACCGCATTGAAGCAAGTCTTGCGCGCAAGGCGAAAGCAGCTTCGAAGCATTTTTCTGACATGTTCAATCCAAAGCGACCTACAGGCAAGAAATAGTAGCTCCGTTGACAAATGAGGGTAACCAAGCCAAAGATGAAATAAAAAACCAACCTCCTTTGCAAAGATTTCCGGGGGGGTTACAGGCGGGACGATGGGAAAAAGATCCTGCCAAAATTTGTGAACTTCAGACCATATATATAGACTTCTTACTAAGGAAGGGGTTGGGAAGGTCCTAAGCTCCCTTAAGCTCCTCAAAGTCCGCAGGAGCGGATGGCATCCATCCGGGCATAGTTGAGCCACTGGCGGGAGTTCTGCAGCGTCCCCTATGGCAGCTGTTTACAACTTCCTCAGGGAAGGGAGTAATCCCAGACGAATGGCATGTAGCCGCTATGGTCGCTATTCATAACGGATGGCTCGCGAGACAAACAAAACAATTACAGACCAATGGGCCTGACAAGTATAGTTGCAAAATGCCTGGAACGGCTAATAAGGGACAAGACTTTGCCGTATCTTGTTGAGAACCGCCTTCTTAGCACTGCACAACACGGTTTCCAGAAAGGGAAATCTTGTCTATTCAACCTTTTGTATTTCATGGATGAGTCACGAGACGATTGGACGAAGGCAGGAAAGTCGAGGTATGCTACTTGGATTTCAGCAAAGCCTTCGATTCAGTAAATCACCGTTATCTCATCCACAAATTGAAGTGGTTTGGTATCTCCAACCAAGTGATTGACTGGGTAAAGGATTTCTTGCGTAACAGGGTTTTTAAAGCGAAGTTGGAAGCGGATTCTCTGAGGTAGGCACAGCCCACAGTGGTGTCCCTCAAGGATCCGTTTTGGTTCCTCTCCTACTCTTCGTCAATGATCTAGTGAATGGGCTTAGTAACCCGTGCTTCGTATTTGCAGATGATGTTAAGATAGCAGGGTCAACAAACCGAGCAGCCTTAACACAAGATCTCAAGGCAGTAGCAGAGTGGTCTCTTAAGTGGGACCTTCCATTAAATGCCGCCAAATGCCAAATGTAAGTGGAAGCTCTGAACCTCTTGAAGTGCCCGGCCACAGGGTCCATTCACCAGTGAATGTGTAGAAGAGGCCCGGGATCTGGGAGTAGTGATCAGAAACTACTTCAAACGGTCACCTCAATGCGCGTCGGTTGCACACAGAGTCCGCAGTGAGCTGTTTAGACTTAGGAGAGTTTTGTCTAACAGGCAACCGGAAGTATTTCTGCCGCTATACAAAGCCATAGTTTGGCCTCATCTGGAGTACTGCGTGCAGGCGTGGGCATCCTACCTATGTAGATATATGCGGTACGCTGGAAGTTTGAACAACTTGCAACTCAAATTATAATACCTTCTAAGAGCAAACGCTATCGTGACCGAATAAAGGAGGATCGTACTCCATGGTAAGGTGAAGGGTGAGAGGGGAACTTATCGAGACCTTCAGAATTCTGAAAGGGATAAGTGATGTAGAGGCCACACGTTTGTTTGCACTAGTGGGTTAGGAAGCCGTCACCCGAGGCCATAGTCTCCGATTAAAGAAAAGCAGGGCTCGTTTAGACTTACGAGCAAACTTCTTCAGCCACCGGATAGTGAATGCGTGGAACAAGCTCCCAGGTGAAGTAGTTCATAGCGATACAGTGACCTCCATAACGATGCGGTTGAATAGAGTGGGGCAAGGGAATCTTTCAGATCATCCTTAGGATAACGGGCAAGACCTGGCAAGTGGTGGTAGCATAGAGAAATGTGACAGCTTGAGGGTTGCAAAACATACCTGAATGGTTAGAGTATTTTTGACGCGCAGTCAGTGTTTCAGATTATACCTATGACACAGTGACCACTTAAACCCGCTCACATGCGGTAGATAATAAAACACGGACGTATTTAGTCAAGCCCTGCGTTATAATGCATGGGGTGGGGGCACAGGTTTTCTGTTTCGAGAGTGAGGGCTCGTCTGATGACATCGCCCCGTTGTTTTATGGGCGTTGGTATTGACGCATTCCCTAAAATGATAACCTATCAAATTGTGAACCTTTTATGTCCTCACACACATTTCCCTCTTCCGGTCTCACGTTACAGCGGCGTTTTTATATGGTTATGATGTCTGCTCGGCACAAATTGGGAACCTCCGATCAGAGACCGAAACTGCCAAAGCGTTTAAACATCGTCGCCTGCAGACCAGGAGCGGTGATACCACGGGTGGCAACTAGAGCAACATGCATTTACTCCAACGCCGCTGTCCATACAGGGTCGTGGGTTGAAACAGTTCTCTTCTCATCAGCTACACTCCACCTCACTCCTGAGTCCCAGGTTGTCTACCGGTGTGACAGAGAGGTCGAACCAAAGTGATCCAGACAAAAACGCTACGCACGGCATCAAAAGATAAAACCCCAACTAGTTGCCATCGAGATAACAAGAAGGGTGTAGAGTTAAAACTGGTTAGGATTGGTGGATCTTGGTTTGCGTCAGAAAAAGAACCAGGCCTGTAGAGGTCCGGTTATAAGAATGTGAGCTGCTGGTGACTAGTTCCTTTATGAACGTTTTATTATCGGGTAACGGGCTGATAGAGTCTTCTGCTGTCTAGGGGAAGTCCCCCCAGTTGATAGAATGCCCTGCACTGTTATGGGAAGATGCGGGCCAAATACGTCTGTGGCAGCATACCTACGGGAATGTGCTATTCTGGTGATCCCATTCAAGAAAGGATGGAGTTGGAGTTGTAACTAGAAGGTTATCCGGCGCCCCCTCGAATGCGTGTATCAATACCTGTTTGTCTTGTCTATCACGGTTGAGGTCCGTCATACTAGTGATGTGAAGAAAGCCTACAAAAAAATACCACGTACTTAGACAGTTATTGGGGGTTCTCGATGATGTTACTTTTTTCTCACTTCACGCTTATTTCTCTCGCCCATATAGATTATGCGATAATCAAGATAAGCGTTAATCGCTCCTTGCGATTTAGAAAAATTCAATCTGTGAAAGACATTCCACAATTCCAAAAACTGATGAGTAGTCGGGGATTTGGTTAATTTCAAGTTGAACATCACCCACAATTGATCGCAGCTGTCGCATTCCCATAGACTTTCCAGTGGCAAGGATATGCACTACTGACGAGCTCAAATGAGAGCGAAACTCGAGTCTAGTGCTTCTTTTCGAAAGGGGCCGACTGGAAAGTCTATGGGAATGCGACAGCTGCGATCAATTGTGGGTGATGTTCAACTTGAAATTAACCAAATCCCCGACTACTCATCAGTAATCTAAAATATCGCCTAGCAGGTTTAATGAGATCGGAGATTTCGACCTGTCTAGGAAGTCCTAATCGCGAGATTATCGATTGGAGTAACTGTGTCTCCTCTCGAGACGATCGGGCAACCTGATCATTACTCACAAGCGAAAGTGGTTGAGCGTTCACATATGATAATTCGGTCGTGCCTAATGTGAGGTCAATGGCGCAGTGGTAAACACGGTTGCCTCATGAAAGCATGGCCGGAGTTCTAGTCCCGGCAGTGGCAAGGATATGCACTACTGACGAGCTCTAATGAGAGCGAAACTCGAGTCTAGTGCTTCTTTTCGAAAGGGGCCGACTGGAAAGTCTATGGGAATGCGACAGCTGCGATCAATTGTGGGTGATGTTCAACTTGAAATTCCAATAACGCTTATTCAGACGGTCGGGTTGACGGGACTATCTTCCAAGTCCAAAAAACGTCAGAAAAGGCGATCGAAAGGATTGGAATTTATACGGTACTGTTTAATAAAATTACAACAAAGGTACTATCTCACCTTGAATGTGAATCAACCGGGTACACAAATTATCCAGCAAAGGAGTTCAAAATGGAGCAACTAAGCACGTGTTCACAAACAGCCACCAGTCAACGGGAAATGACCTCATTAAAACAATCGGGTACAGATGAAGATGAGAACGTGTCAAACAATACCAAGAAGGAAAGTTTAACAGATAAACAGTGACAGTTATAAGAGGAAAGCAAACATTTTATGTGCAGTTATGGTACAAAATTCGTCATGATCGTTTACTGCACACAGCAAAGACAACTAAAGGCAAATTAAGGATCGGCTTTTTACAAACAAACCAAACATACCTCAACGGATTCATCGTTCCGCATCATACCAGACAAAAGACGACAAACGTACCAGACGAACTTCAACAGATCCAACACTGTCCATGAATATGAAAATATTCATTAGATGTAACGTTCTAAGAAGGAAACCATGCCGGAAAAAAAGATGGGTTTAATAGAAGTCATTTTGGATGGTAAGCTTTGATCAGCACTCAAATATCTTGCGCGGAATGCCAGCAAATCTGACTGGCCGACAACTGGCCAGGGAGTGCTGGTCAGCCACTTTGAAGGTAAGTTTGACCGTCGCCTCTTTCCATGCACTAGGGAGAATGCCAGTCTGAAGTGTCTGTTTAAACAGCTTATAAAAGGGTTCTGCCGGACTAGCAGCTGCTTCTCTGAGAATTCGTCAGGACCCATTGCACTGTATGAATTAACCTTGAATAGAAGGTCTTCAACATCTAGCACAGAAAACTCAGCGGTAACCAGTGGTTGCCGGAAATTCTGCAGCGGTAGGACGGGGTGCCAATCCGGCAGTGCGAAGTTGTAGACTACCGAATAGTATTCCGTGAATACCTCGGCCACAACCAGTGGGTCAGATGAGGTTTCCCCGTCGGACAGTCGCTAGGAAAGGGCCGAGGTTTTATTCTTTCTCAGTCGTCACATATGCTTAAGTAAGAAGTTTTTGTTCCCGCGAGCTCTGAGGAGAACCTTTCCTCGTACGTGTTCGGTGTGTTCGCGGATTTCCCGTCTACACCTACTTCGAACAATGTGGAACGCACCTGGATCCTCCGAGCTTCCCGTAAGCTTATGCTTCGTCTATAAATGGGAACGTCCATCAAGGAGACGACGTATTTTG
>LOND01006199.1:0-13007 GCA_014220965.1 Paragonimus kellicotti
GTTTTCCAGGCTAAACGCAGCAGCAAAATGTGAGCTGAAGATTCCACATATTTCAGTAGGATCGTCGACAACCGTTTTATCTTGGAGAGTTAACTTTTATAGAAGGGTCCCTCAAGGAATTTCTCCGTCTCATCAGTTGCATTAGTTTCATGCTTCTCTGCCCACTACCAAGCGCTAGCTTTTCTTCGTTCATATAACGCAGTTGAGTTTTATGTTCTATGTATTGAAACATGCTGCTCATTTGCATTACTAGGGAGAAATCTAGTGTTCTTCTGTGCATCGACTTAAGTATTTTAAGTTTGTCAGTCTCTTTTGCAGTAAGGATTTTACCTTGTACATACGAATCAACGCGTTTTGACTTTATGGAGCCATAACGTCGATACAAAATGTGAGATGTTTGATAAATTCCTCCGTTGCTGCCTTTGGGTCAGATGTAAGAAAGAACGTGTTCCAATTTAAGGATCTTAATAGGGAGAAGGTACTCCAATCCAATGGTATTTTGAATCGGACGATAGCATACAACTGTCGGTTTGGTAACTGTATTAAAGTCAAACTGACACTTAACTACGTTATGATCACTTCCTGGGAATTGTTCCGCAACGGATATACCTACAGACGAGATACCTATGGTGAATATGAGATCCAAAATATGCCTCTGTCTGGTGGGCGTTGTGACATGTTGGTTCCATCCATTCAGTTGAATGCATGAAAGAAATTCAGCTTGCTTTGCAGGGGCTGAGAATGAAGTCCAGGAGATATTAGGCATGTTGAAGTCACCACCTATTAGTTTGTGTTCGCAAGACATGTTTGATACTTGATTTACCACCTCTACGAGGTCAACCAAATCATTGCTATTTGCATTAGGTGGTTGGTAAATGCATCCTACGAGTAGGTCGCGATGACCTATAGAGACCATCAACCACAACGAGTCCTCGATTCTATGAAGACCAGGCTCGTCAAGTGTAACTGCGGAAAATTGCTCTTTTAGGTAAATAATGCATCCACCTCCTCGTCCTGTGAGACGATCCCTACGAAACATATGATATCCCATGATGCTTACATGCGTGTCTGGTGTATCAGGAGAGCACCACGTCTCAGTGACAAGAATGATATGGGGATTAGACATAAGAACAAAAGATCTAAAGATGTGCATCTTACTTATCAATGATCTAACGTTAATGAGTAACAAATTAATGGAATTTTTCTGTAAGGCACAACACTTAAACTGCTGAAAAACTGCACGACAGATGGAGCAGTGGGTTGCGAGTTATCCATACGGAGAGGTCCGGTCTGGGGGATGTACCAGTTTCCCACTCATGTTCGAGCGGATGTCGCAAAGATTTGACTCCACGACAGAAAGTGCTGGAACAGGGTCATCATGGTAGGATGATTGAGTGGGATATGGGGAGGGGGGCCAGGTGGTGGTGGATGAAATGCCGAAGGGTGCACTAAAAAGGACTTGCTTGGCGGACATTTGTGTTAGTTATATAGTCCTGTTGAACTAAGCGATCATGGGGTCATTAGACTGAAATTAGCGCTAGCTACCGTTAAACCTCCAGGAGATTGACGCCTGATTTATGGGGGAATTAACACTAACATGGTGATTAGTGAGGCGAAATTAAAAGCATGGCCAGGACATGGGGAAGATGACCATTTTGAAGTGATATGGGCTATGGTCTAAGCCAATTTACTGGAAACGGCTACTGAGATTACTCCCCTTCAGGGGACTATCCGCCAGAAACCACCGTGATGGAAGCGCAAAGCAAGCGAGGTTCAAACCGTGAGGCGTAAGGCGGGGGGAGATCAAAACTCACAGAGAGGCACAAGCGTTATCTGGAGCGCAGACGGATGCAACGCAGAGCCAGCCAGATTCAGTGGGTGTGTGGACTAACACACGAGAAGAACTTGGCTCGACGAACCAAATACAACCCAAAGAATTGGTACAGTTATGTTCAGTCCAAAGCCGCCGTCCGCTAATCTGTAACGGTCGCGGGAAGATGCGTCTAATAATGAATAGAACGCCCAAACGTTCCTTCGGTTTTTGGAGAAATGCATACGAATTATGGGGCGAATATTCACACGTTCCCCCCACATCTGACTTACTCGTGATGGAGGAAGTGGTAGTTAGCGCTGCAGATGTGTGGGGTCAGCTGGGTAAGTTGATTGTTACAAAGGCAGCGGACTCAGATAACATTAACCCCCCAATTCTAGGACCAATTGCCGATGCATTAGCTGTTAAATTGGCTAGCTTATTCAACAGATCGCCTGTTGAAGGGAAAATACCCGCGGACTGAGAGGTTGTCGCCGTCACACCGATACGCAAAGGTAGTAGTAGGGAAGGGGCTCCAAACAACAGAAATGTTAGTCCTGCGTCAGCTAACTTGGGAGTCCTGAAAACAGACCCTGAGAGACAAGATAGCGCAACATGTCACTAAGTATAGACTGGTGGCGGCTCAGCAACATGGCTTTGTAAGTAAGAGATCTTGCCTTTCTAACTTACTGGCTTTCTTAGATGAGATCACTCTACGGCTGGACAAGGGAGAATATGCTGAGGCCTGCTACTTAGATTTTAAGAAGGCCCTTGACTCCGTAAATCATAGGCTTTTGGTGTTGAACTTGGAAACATTCTGTACATCTCGAGGTGGTTTAGCGAGGTTGAAAGCATTCTGGCCTAATAAGAGTTTCGATGTGTAGGTAGAGGGCTCCAAGTAGCACATTGCACATGCCACCAGCGTTGTTCTACAATGGGCAGTTTTCGGCCCTCTGCTGTTCCTGGTATACATAAGTGATTTGGTGATGAGGATGAACAGCCCCTGCCACGTGTTTGTGGATGGTGTGAAACTCATGGGATGCCAGAGCGTATCTTCAGTGCAACTAAATCTCGCTGAAATTCACCAGTGGACAGTTGACCGGGAATTCCCACTGAGTGCTGCGAGGAATTTCATGGATGGATAAGAGGGTCAGGGTGCCTATTCGGAGAGCTACTGAGATGAAGGATCTTGGAATTCAGGTCACTTGAGAATTCAAGATGGTTGCAGTCTCCAAGGCAAATCAGGCCCTCGATTAACTGATGAAGACAACAGTCTTTTGAAAACCCCTCATAATTTTGCCCATGAATAAGGCTTAAGTGAGGCCACGTTTAGAATATTGTTGTGCAGGCCTGGTGTCTTTATTTGGTTAAGGATGCTAAGGCCTCAGAGATGGTGCAATGCATGTTTACGGGGTTCTTCGCAGAACATAGAGAAATGGACCACTCCAGCAGAACTGAAACCCCCCAATCACCTGTCCTGAGAAAAAATCAGAGATCTCATAGAAGTCTCTAAGGTCCTGAGTAGATTGTCTGAAGCCGGAAGGCGGCTGTTCACTCGCATCGAAAAATTTGTCGTCTGGATGACACGAATTAGAGATTGAAGAAAAAAGAGATAGGACTCACATCCGGGCCAACTCTTCTCATATAGAGTTGTGAACAGTCGGACCAAATTACCCTCGGATGAGGTGCAGGCCACCACGGTTACGCTTTCCAAACGCACGCTTGATGCTTGTTGGTTGGCAATTTCCCGGATATACAGTGATTATAAAGTGACTGGGATCTACTTAACATAATCCCAGCCCTCTTTTTCCTCTGTCTGCATCTCTCTTATGCTTCTCAACTCTTCTTTATTACCAGTTATAGACAATTGGCGTGGAACTTCTATTCTTAGTTATCTGTCTCTCCTTAGTTGTTTTCTTGTTTTTGTTGCCAGAACGTTTTTATCCAGTTAACTAGGAGGCTGGAAGAGATCATGGTGGCTACAGCACTGGATTTCATCCTGTCTGTTAATCTGAGTATGCCATAGTTGCCCAGGTTGATTCCAATACTGCTTCGTTCCATCATCCAAACGCTGAGTGTCCAAGAGATCGCCTGCATAGTCCTAATAAAAACTTGATCAGGGATATTCTCGTTACTCAGTTAATGATATACTGTGTTGTATAAACCATCGAAGATGTCGAAACACTATTGATAAGAATTTTCTCTCCTCTATTTGTTGCAAGACGATGAGACCTTCAGAGCTCACTGGTGCAAGAAACTGGAGATTACCCAGCTACTAACCCCAAATCCTGTGATCCAGACTTAACTGTACACATTAAGGTAAAGTACCGGAGGCCTTGCAGATATGCAATGGGATTAGGCTGTCTGACTTCAAGTGTGTCATGGTGCACATCCAGTTTGAGGGCGTGACCCTTTATTATCGCGCTATTTTCTCTGGTGAACATCAGCCCGTCGGGATACTCACGTGACTTCATTATCAAGAAGTTTACCACCAACCTGACAACATTCCAAACAGTACATGCTCGGAGATGTCACTCCTACCTCATACGGCTTAGCTTTCAAGCCCCAGACCGCTTTGGTGACATGACGTCGTGCGATCTCTACAAACAACCTGTCCTTTCGAGAATATGGTGGCCAGATAGCTTCGTTCTCAAGATGCAGCCTAATGAAACTGTTATGAACAGGCTTAAGACAACGAGAATTGAATTGTCTGAAAGGATGTTTGCGCAACGTTCGCGTGTTAGTAACCCCTTTCTGTATTCGCTTCGGAGTTCCGTGGGCTCAAGACAGCGCGCAACAAAATTACCCCTGAGACCTGACTGACGAGAACTGACTGAAGCAGATGCCTGGTATTGTAATCATTGATACTCAGAGATCCGCAGAAAGACGTAACTTCACACTCACCAACATCAAAGTCCAGTCAGTTAACTTAAGGCCAATCGAATGTTAGTCATCAAAATGCTGAGGTCGTCAGACGGGGTAAACAAATCATTACTAATGTCGATGGCACGTCAAATTTTGATGTCGTCAGCAAACGATATAAAGGAGATCGCTGAAGGAGGGAGATCACGGTTAAATACCAAAAACAGATGCGGGTCAAGGAGTAAGCCTTCTGTTAAATCGCTGAAGCTGAGCCTAGGAGGTAGAGAATGCAACGTTTACGCACACCCTACGCAGACAAGTAAAAAGGTATTTCAGCCACTGAAGGCGGTTACCCTGAACTTCGCTGAGGAAGTGTGCCTAGTAAATCGATATGGTCTGTGCGTTCAGATGTCTGGAGAAAGTCGAGGCATACGACGTCAACGCAACCGACTTGGACAGCTGCTTTGGCCCACTGATCAGCGGCAATCAGCAGATTCGTGATACGCAAAAGATTTACGGATACCGTGCTTTACACCGAGGAAGTCTCGAGAAGTTAGATATTATAAGATGAATCATATATGAGAGTCTCTTAAATTTTGAAACGCTTTATAACAGGATGATTAGGCTGTAATCACTGGGACGGTTATACCTATCAGCCGCAAAAACGGGTGTGGTATACGCAAATTTCCAGCTGTTGGGTACTGTTGTGTTGAAGACGGATTGTGCATCCAGTAAGCTAAGTGGTTCAACAGGCTGTGTAGGCGCCTCATGCAAGGCTCTTCATGGTATATTGTTGGGGCTAGGAGATGTATCCCCAAGACATCTTAGATTATCCAACCCTACCGTTGGTGAGGCATTTACATGGTTAATATCAACATCCCTAATAGCTGACCATGTCATTAAAACGACTGACATCAGCGAGCTTTGTGGGACGGCGAAGCAGCAAATTGCCTGCATCCCGTCAGTCGGCGGCTGAATGCCGTGCTGATTAGTGTGGTGCACTAAAAACAATCAATTACCGGTTGACTGAAGGCAGATGTATTTACGTTAACAATGCTGCAAGTCGTTCAATTAACAAACGCAGATGGTTTTAGTGCTTTTATTAGAAGTTGCTCGTCACCAAATAGTCATCGATCTAGAGATAATTGCAGCCCGAATCCCTTGGGATTTCATTCGTGGAGCGTTGAGACGGTCAAGCGGCGTTACGAAAGTCAAGCAGCATGCGCAGAACTATGAACCAACTGGATGGCGTAACTACCGCTGACTTTGCAGTATCATCGGTGGCAACAAATATCTGGTGGTTAACAGATCAAGTTTTGAAAACATTTGAACAACTTTCAAGCGAACTGTTATGTCCTGGGTGTGCGGGATATGGTGGCGGTCAGGTACCGTAGAGCTGTTCAGAGCGCCGCAATAAACGCCAACTTCCCGTTTTTTACGGCATAATATGGAGCAGCGGTCTTCAGGGGTTGTTCGTCGATCGGGTGCTGCCATGTTAGACCATGTCCGGGAACTCGGTGTGCTCTATTTTCGGTTCGTCCGGCGTTAGTCGGCAAACGTTGAAGAACACCGGCGAGCCAGCCGTAACAATGTAATGCATCAATGCGCCAATAACAGGTGGCAACTCGGTTGGTTGCCGGAAAACGGTATAAGCTCTGATACGAATGAGGTGTAAGAGTCCGTAGCGAAGGTGTAGTAAGCAAAACGCGTTGGAGCCGCGGTGGCCGGTCCCCGTAACTGAATGGTTCGTCTTGTAGACGATCAACCGACGATGTCATGCGTCGACTACTAGGTGAAATTGCCGGGGAAAATCAATGACAATTGTCAACAATCTGGGGCCTGTTGTGTTAAAAAGCTGTACGAAAGTGCAACGAAGCCCAGATTCGACGTACCTGAACGGTGACCATTAACGGTATTGCGTGTACCGTTTGCTGTACGCATAGCCAACTGGGCCTGCCCGACCTGTTCGCGGGATTCTGACCAGTGAACGCTGATCAACACGGGTTTTGATGGGGTGATGAACTTCAGGTTTTCTGCCTTAGATGACTACTGTGGGAAGCAGCGTCGATCGCACCAACGTGCTGGGTGGCTAATTCCCTCTAATCTTTCTTGAAGGAGGAACAGGAGGCGGCGGCAGGACCCAGCACGATTGCCAAACTGCCAGTGGTACTAACAGTAATGGAGACTAGCACTTGCCGTAGGTAGCCGCTCTCTCTGAGAAAAAGAACAGAATAATCTTTCGTCAGAATTATGGAACGGTGCACGGGAACGCAAACACCGCTGAGTATCTGAAGGTAACGAGTATGCCCGCTCAAACAGATCGTTAAAATGTGTCAGTGATTCCGGCTCCGCGCAGATATTCGGAGGGTCTGTTACCCGCTTGTATTCCAGATGTTGCCGACAGTGTCGAACGACTGTGACTGGGCCGCACGACAGAGTTGGCGTTGAGGACATTTTGTGTATTATCTCTCGGGCGTTGGATCCAAGTCTCTTTCAGGAAAAACCTCTCGACCTGCACGGGGGCGACTAAGCGTAGCGTGTAGTGCAGAAGCTGTGAAACCTTTTAATACCTTAATTGGGTGATGCTAAGTAGCTGCATAAAGTGTTGAATGTCAGAGTGGCCGACGCGTTTACAGTGTCAACGTTTACACTCATCATCATCATCATCATCATCATCATCATAGACAGCAATACATCAGTGGTTCACACTGATGCTTGACTGCCACACAACCACGAAGAACAAAGAAAAAGAAAAAAAACTTATATAGGAAGAAAGAAGAAAATAGAGGGAGGGGAAGTGGACCTAACTACTAAAAATAGCTACGTCTATATTCAAACATACAACATCAAGGCGCCTACACCTTGCAAACAAACAACCGAGCTGTGAGTGAAAGTAAGGCGTCATCAGCGAGACAGCTTCCTTACGGCTTTCACTGCCCCGCATCATTAAGTGCACTCACTTCACAGACAACTCGGCCAAACAACGACAGCATTCACGCCACTGAGCTCGATTAGCCGCCATCTCACCTAACGTCTCAAGCCACCGACTCTGTGAGTCGCGAGGGCCCCAGCCCGGGAGACGAACCCGACCTACAGTGACCAACCCCTTCGTAAACGATTTCATTTGTCTACGCCAGGTCATCATCTGTCCCTCGCACCTTGCGCCAGTCAGCCGCAGCGTCCGCAAACAGTGCTCGGTGTGGCAAACGACTAGCTGGCATCCTTAGTACATGACCCAACCATCTAAGTCTGTGCAAATGTAGCGACTGAACAAGAGAACTCGTTTGACAATCAGTGCCAAACACCCGCTTCCTAACCTCCTCGTTGCTTACTCGCTGGTGCCACCCGATACGAGCGATTGAACGCAGACATCGGTGGTCAAATACCTGGAGACGGTTCACGTCCTCTACCCTGAGTGGCCAGGTTTCGCTGCCGTAAAGTAATACGGCCCTCACTGTTGTTTGATATACACGACCCTTAAGCTTTAGGGAAATACCTCTCTGTCGCCATAGGTGTCTTAGATTAGCGAACACTTCGCAATTCATCTCCGTACGATTTGTGATGACCGCTTCATTAACTTCCTCTGTACATTTGTTTTAAAATATCACCAACGTTCACGAATTTGATCTGTAACAAGAATGAACGATAATTAACGCGCACTGCATCTGGTTTCCTCATCTGTGTGGAATTTTGGACTGGTGAAGTAATTTCACGGTGTGATATGTTTTGCTCCGCGTGTCGACTGAGTTACGGAATCCCAACATCCGTCATTCTACGCCGCTTCGGGGATTATCTATCGGTTGTCTCACGAATGTACTCCCTAGCGCTGCATTTCTCCCTTGTGGTGGCCTATTCTATTCATCGGGCCTTGACCCTCTCAGTGCGTCGTTTCATTTGTTACGATACATCCGTTTTATTTGCACAAACATCTCCTGCCATGATCCGTTATTTGCAACTCTTCTTTGTTGTTACCATAAGTTGTCCATTAGTTCATTTGATTGAATAGGCCACTACACGTTTGATAACAGCTTTTTATAGGTTCAAACGGCTTAAGCAAGCCAAGCGGCAGCATATTTTCGTACACATCGTATATGACATGAAGTGAAAAGGCAGCGACTGTGCGTTGGAACTACTTCGGTTGCGTGTCTAGTATTTGCAGCTCGGATGTGGACACCGGCAATAATCCTTTTCGAGGGATTTCGGCTTGAAGGTCGTTCAAAAGGGAAAACGGTCATTTTGGCGCGAATCCTCGTTTTTTAAATATTTTTGGAAATTTTAAAATCGGAATTTTAGATAAAGTACGACCATACAATGTTGGCATTGCATTTCAACAAGAACACTACACATTTGATAGTGAAACATGTATGACAACGTTTCCAGCTTCCTTGTCTATACGATATTTGTACTGTTTCTACTTGTTTGCAAGATTTCAGATGAAAATGGGTCCTTCCCGTACTGAACCTGTCGTCCCACGAATCTTGCACAAGCAGCACACGGTGGACACATGCAGTCTTGCCTGCGAGTAGTACCTCAAGTCGTCATCGGCGCCGTTCTTTCAGAATGGGGCGCAACAAGCTCCACAGCCGTAGCGCCGTGGGTGTTTCGATGGGGTGAATCCTGGACTACCTCGACAATTGGCACGCTATATACTCAAGAGCAAATGTGCATCAATCCAAAATCTTTACTGGTCCTCCTTGCACGACATGGTGTACTGAAAAACCGTTCGCGCTGCGATTGCGGTTGCACTATGTTAGTTGGAAAGGAAAATTTTGGTGATGGGATGTTACCCCTGGAAGCGTCCTGCTTGTAGGAAGAAAAGTTCAATAAGAAAAGGATCCATTTTCAGTTTGACGCGCTTGTCCCTGTTTAACGCCTTTCACATTCTGCTACATTGGGCTCATAAAATCAGTATTACAACCACTTCCGAAATACTGTGCTTAGACTACAAGACAGTGCTCAATTTCCATCGCCGATTACGCCACATCTTGACAATAGTAAGCCAAAACATTTCACGTTTCACTTAGTAGGAACAACGGTCCTTCCACCAAAGAATCGGCGGACTCAGAAAAAAGGACGGCACTCTTTCGGTTGTAGAAATCGACGAATCTCTCTTCATGAAACGGAAGTATCACAGGGGAAGCCATTTTTCTAAGGCGTGGGTGTTGGGTGGAATCGAAAGGGACACCACGAATGCGTTTATGGTAGTTTGCCCTGAAACAAACGGGATTCCGCCACGCTGATTCCCATTATTCGACGTCATGTGCGAGTGAGTCTAATCATACATTTATCACACTCGATAACAGCCTAATACCATCATTATAACTGACGGTGGCTCACCGAGCACTGGATACCATAGCTCATTATGAGCATTGGACTATCAACCACTCGGTTAACTTTGTGGATCCCGAAAATTCAGTCATCCACACACAAAACATCGAAAACTTGTGGTCGTTTGTTAAGAAGCACTTTAAGGGCAATATCTGGATCTGATCGACAGCTACGTCACTTGCAACTACAGATTTTCTGGCGCAAATGCAATCCCCGTAACTGTGTGGGACGGCTGTTATTCACTTTATCGCATACGGACTGCCACTACCGTTAAGTTCCATTACCGGTAGTTATCAGTAGGTTTTTCAATTTTTCGCCTGCCCATTTTCACCTTTTAGATCCCCACCTCAAAGTTTCCCAAGTTTGATGACTTGTATAAACAGAAAATATCGCAGACATGTCCGAGTAAGCCGGTTGCAGTATATATATATTACAGTTTCAGCCTATCGCCAATATAAGAACTTGGCTGTTCGCCAAGTACCATTTCAAAGTCATACCCGGAAAGCGAAATCCCGCGAACCTAATCGTCAAACTGTTCCCCACCATATATCAAACAGAAGAGCTGTATATAGTAAAATATACTTGGATTCATTTCAAACATTGCTGATTCTGATCTATCCAGAGAATGAAATCGCTAGCACAGTCTCGCTGACCTGACACCATGGAGAACGTCTGAGAATGCGGTGTGCGTTCATACTAGTGTTGTGATCCAAAACGCGGATGGCACAAGGGTTGTTTATTCAGAAAAGCAACGCGTGGGTTATGCGTTTCAACAAGACAACAAACGAAAACACTCATCTGCATACGGCACTCGGCCCAGACCGTCACGGCTGCCACAGACGTCAACGCTCAGTTCCTTTACGTTCCCTTACGTACCAAGAACCATTTCATGCGATGCTGCACTCCAATGTTTCTTGTATTTTTCCTGCGGCTATTTCGATGTCAAAATATATGCTCTGGTTCCACTACTGAATAGCAGTGGTGTGAGTAGTATAGCATGATCGCTCCTACTCACTACACTCCTCCCCCGCAAAGATTGTTCCAGTTGCAGCAAAAGCCTTTCAGGTTCTCTTCGTTCTCTCGACGATCTCCTATGTGAAAACTTGTTTCCCGCGTAGTTTTTCTTCCTTACTTCTCACTTCTGGACCTGTGTTTATGTGTACCTGGTTTCATTTACACTTGGTCGCCCCGCCATCAAGTGACTGTTGTACTTGGTCGTATGAACGTGCACCGTTGATGTTGGAACTTGCAAATTTGGTCGATTCAGCACTGAGGTTTGTTGTTATTTCCTTATATTTAGTTTATAATAATTCTCGTGCCTTCAGCACTTCATTAATAAGAAACTCGCTTTCACAACCGTCTTCCTTTTGGGTTCGAATCGGTGGCTCAGTGAGCTCGGAATTTATGGACGCTGGCTGCGTTACAGACACGACTATTCTACGACCAGCCAATCGACAGAGGTAGCGAGTAGACTAAGCGTGGCTCGAACAACCATTGGATGTGCAAGATTGTGATTTACTACGTCAATTTTGTAGTAATCATTCACCGTTGAACAATCATTCGTTTCAGTTATTGTTGAGTAATCGGAATCCGAAGCTGCTTGCCTTCTCCGGAGCAATGTTATCCGAAAGTTGCCGTCCAGTCCCATATGTACATAGAATGTTGGCTTCCAGTCCGCTCCAACTCGCACATATACTGTGGCTGAATTGCGATTGCTACTCACAACTAGGAGTGTCGCTCGTCTTATTCCTGATCGTGACCTACCGAAATGTTGTGTCTCACATGTAAACTGTCAGCTCACTTGCAGTTGCGGTGATGTTCATAACGCCAGACAAGGTCGGTGCCTACGAATGTTTGAACGTATGCCTAAGTGGTTGGTGCGCGCCATGACGCAACAGGCAATGGCAACAGAGCGAGTGAGACGAAATCCGACCTCATCCATTGCAAAGCACATCATGGAAACAGGTCACGTTGTTGACCCCGCCAACTCGTTTCAAGTATTGTTGCGTAATCGGAATCCGAAGCTTGCTTGCCTTCTCCGGAGCAATGTTATCCGAAAGTTGCCGTCCAGTCCCATATGTACATAGAAGGTTGACTCACGCAATGTGTCCACTCTGGAACTCAAAACAGTCCTTGTTTCACGTGAAACCCAATCGCTTGATTGTTTCTATTGTTGTTGCTATCCGCATGTCCTATATATTCTAATGTTTTACGTTCGTGACTGAAGAGGTAAACGAAATGTTAACATCTCGCGACATGTATTACGTCATTACTGTTGAAAAGTTGGAAACTTCAAACGTTTCTGCTTTTACAGGAATTAATGCTGGTGTTTAGCCACCAAGAGTCCTAACTTAAAATGCCGCTGATGGCAATCCAGCCTAGCTCATCGTGTTTGTTCCACGCCTGATTTGCGACGCTTTGTTTCAATTTCAGACTACTCACCGACTAACGGCTTCACTCTTCGAGCGCTTACAAAATTCATATCCCGGAATCGCGCTGTTCACAAATTGCGCCCATTTGTTCATTCCTGGGTGTATGTTTGGCAAACCAGCTAGGATGCCGTGTGATTGTTTGTTCTGGCCTTATCAAATTCGCAGCCACCAAAACGGTACTGACCCATCAGGATGTAGGACAACCTTAATTACTGAAGCTGAAACGTCGATCTTTTTGCACAACTTTTCCATGCGGGTAACTTGGCAGCATTTCTATTCAGCTATATGCTCTCGTATTTGCGGCCGTCTGGAAACCGCTGATGAAGAAGCTCATGCAGGTTCCTCGTAGAAAGATGTGTCATTCTGAAATTCGTGGCATCTTTTACACCCATTTTTGATTCCATATTTGAATTTCATTGTTCAACGTCATGCTGACTGAAACATCTTATGATGTTTAAATTCATGTTGAAATCTTGCGAACTACGCGCTTTTTGGTATACAATTTTAATTATGGTCTGTACTATGGTGAAGTAACGGGTTTTGCAATAATTCTGTCGGAGTCTGAGTTTTTTTCT
>LOND01006201.1:0-10755 GCA_014220965.1 Paragonimus kellicotti
AGAACAGGCAGGATTCCGATCCGGTCTAGGCTACGTTGACCACATTTTCACCTCGCGAAGCATCTTGGAACATCGGCACTCATATTGGAGGCAGCCGACGGTCTTGGTCTTTTTGGATCTGAAGGCTGCTTCGATTCAGTTGCTCGTAACGTTCTCTGGAACTGTCTTCTTCGCAAGGGAGTACCAGAGAAATACGTGAATCTGTTGAGATCACTGTATGCTCACTCTGC
Source organism: Paragonimus kellicotti (assembly GCA_014220965.1). Lineage (NCBI taxonomy): Eukaryota > Metazoa > Platyhelminthes > Trematoda > Plagiorchiida > Troglotrematidae > Paragonimus > Paragonimus kellicotti. The sequence goes on from LOND01006201.1 coordinate 231, forward strand.
AAGCAGGGTGAGGGTTTATGGACAGCTGTCTCGGGCGTTCATCACTTCTAGTGGTGTTCGATTTCCCCTTACCTGTTCAATTTTGTCCTGGACGACATTCTGGAGGGTGCCCTTGAGGAGTCCAGTGAACTTGGTGTTGAGCTTCTTCCTGGCACTCGGTTTTTTTTTTTTTTTTTTTTTTTTTTTTTTTTTTTTTTTTTTTTTTTTTTTTTTTTTTTTTTTTTTTTTTTTTTTTTTTTTTTTTTTTTTTTTTTTTTTTTTTTTTTTTTTTTTTTTTTTTTTTTTTTTTTTTTTTTTTTTTTTTTTTTTTTTTTTTTTTTTTTTTTTTTTTTTTTTTTTTTTTTTTTTTTTTTTTTTTTTTTTTTTTTTTTTTTTTTTTTTTTTTTTTTTTTTTTTTTTTTTTTTTTTTTTTTTTTTTTTTTTTTTTTTTTTTTTTTTTTTTTTTTTTTTTTTTTTTTTTTTTTTTTTTTTTTTTTTTTTTTTTTTTTTTTTTTTTTTTTTTTTTTTTTTTTTTTTTTTTTTTTTTTTTTTTTTTTTTTTTTTTTTTTTTTTTTTTTTTTTTTTTTTTTTTTTTTTTTTTTTTTTTTTTTTTTTTTTTTTTTTTTTTTTTTTTTTTTTTTTTTTTTTTTTTTTTTTTTTTTTTTTTTTTTTTTTTTTTTTTTTTTTTTTTTTTTTTTTTTTTTTTTTTTTTTTTTTTTTTTTTTTTTTTTTTTTTTTTTTTTTTTTTTTTTTTTTTTTTTTTTTTTTTTTTTTTTTTTTTTTTTTTTTTTTTTTTTTTTTTTTTTTTTTTTTTTTTTTTTTTTTTTTTTTTTTTTTTTTTTTTTTTTTTTTTTTTTTTTTTTTTTTTTTTTTTTTTTTTTTTTTTTTTTTTTTTTTTTTTTTTTTTTTTTTTTTTTTTTTTTTTTTTTTTTTTTTTTTTTTTTTTTTTTTTTTTTTTTTTTTTTTTTTTTTTTTTTTTTTTTTTTTTTTTTTTTTTTTTTTTTTTTTTTTTTTTTTTTTTTTTTTTTTTTTTTTTTTTTTTTTTTTTTTTTTTTTTTTTTTTTTTTTTTTTTTTTTTTTTTTTTTTTTTTTTTTTTTTTTTTTTTTTTTTTTTTTTTTTTTTTTTTTTTTTTTTTTTTTTTTTTTTTTTTTTTTTTTTTTTTTTTTTTTTTTTTTTTTTTTTTTTTTTTTTTTTTTTTTTTTTTTTTTTTTTTTTTTTTTTTTTTTTTTTTTTTTTTTTTTTTTTTTTTTTTTTTTTTTTTTTTTTTTTTTTTTTTTTTTTTTTTTTTTTTTTTTTTTTTTTTTTTTTTTTTTTTTTTTTTTTTTTTTTTTTTTTTTTTTTTTTTTTTTTTTTTTTTTTTTTTTTTTTTTTTTTTTTTTTTTTTTTTTTTTTTTTTTTTTTTTTTTTTTTTTTTTTTTTTTTTTTTTTTTTTTTTTTTTTTTTTTTTTTTTTTTTTTTTTTTTTTTTTTTTTTTTTTTTTTTTTTTTTTTTTTTTTTTTTTTTTTTTTTTTTTTTTTTTTTTTTTTTTTTTTTTTTTTTTTTTTTTTTTTTTTTTTTTTTTTTTTTTTTTTTTTTTTTTTTTTTTTTTTTTTTTTTTTTTTTTTTTTTTTTTTTTTTTTTTTTTTTTTTTTTTTTTTTTTTTTTTTTTTTTTTTTTTTTTTTTTTTTTTTTTTTTTTTTTTTTTTTTTTTTTTTTTTTTTTTTTTTTTTTTTTTTTTTTTTTTTTTTTTTTTTTTTTTTTTTTTTTTTTTTTTTTTTTTTTTTTTTTTTTTTTTTTTTTTTTTTTTTTTTTTTTTTTTTTTTTTTTTTTTTTTTTTTTTTTTTTTTTTTTTTTTTTTTTTTTTTTTTTTTTTTTTTTTTTTTTTTTTTTTTTTTTTTTTTTTTTTTTTTTTTTTTTTTTTTTTTTTTTTTTTTTTTTTTTTTTTTTTTTTTTTTTTTTTTTTTTTTTTTTTTTTTTTTTTTTTTTTTTTTTTTTTTTTTTTTTTTTTTTTTTTTTTTTTTTTTTTTTTTTTTTTTTTTTTTTTTTTTTTTTTTTTTTTTTTTTTTTTTTTTTTTTTTTTTTTTTTTTTTTTTTTTTTTTTTTTTTTTTTTTTTTTTTTTTTTTTTTTTTTTTTTTTTTTTTTTTTTTTTTTTTTTTTTTTTTTTTTTTTTTTTTTTTTTTTTTTTTTTTTTTTTTTTTTTTTTTTTTTTTTTTTTTTTTTTTTTTTTTTTTTTTTTTTTTTTTTTTTTTTTTTTTTTTTTTTTTTTTTTTTTTTTTTTTTTTTTTTTTTTTTTTTTTTTTTTTTTTTTTTTTTTTTTTTTTTTTTTTTTTTTTTTTTTTTTTTTTTTTTTTTTTTTTTTTTTTTTTTTTTTTTTTTTTTTTTTTTTTTTTTTTTTTTTTTTTTTTTTTTTTTTTTTTTTTTTTTTTTTTTTTTTTTTTTTTTTTTTTTTTTTTTTTTTTTTTTTTTTTTTTTTTTTTTTTTTTTTTTTTTTTTTTTTTTTTTTTTTTTTTTTTTTTTTTTTTTTTTTTTTTTTTTTTTTTTTTTTTTTTTTTTTTTTTTTTTTTTTTTTTTTTTTTTTTTTTTTTTTTTTTTTTTTTTTTTTTTTTTTTTTTTTTTTTTTTTTTTTTTTTTTTTTTTTTTTTTTTTTTTTTTTTTTTTTTTTTTTTTTTTTTTTTTTTTTTTTTTTTTTTTTTTTTTTTTTTTTTTTTTTTTTTTTTTTTTTTTTTTTTTTTTTTTTTTTTTTTTTTTTTTTTTTTTTTTTTTTTTTTTTTTTTTTTTTTTTTTTTTTTTTTTTTTTTTTTTTTTTTTTTTTTTTTTTTTTTTTTTTTTTTTTTTTTTTTTTTTTTTTTTTTTTTTTTTTTTTTTTTTTTTTTTTTTTTTTTTTTTTTTTTTTTTTTTTTTTTTTTTTTTTTTTTTTTTTTTTTTTTTTTTTTTTTTTTTTTTTTTTTTTTTTTTTTTTTTTTTTTTTTTTTTTTTTTTTTTTTTTTTTTTTTTTTTTTTTTTTTTTTTTTTTTTTTTTTTTTTTTTTTTTTTTTTTTTTTTTTTTTTTTTTTTTTTTTTTTTTTTTTTTTTTTTTTTTTTTTTTTTTTTTTTTTTTTTTTTTTTTTTTTTTTTTTTTTTTTTTTTTTTTTTTTTTTTTTTTTTTTTTTTTTTTTTTTTTTTTTTTTTTTTTTTTTTTTTTTTTTTTTTTTTTTTTTTTTTTTTTTTTTTTTTTTTTTTTTTTTTTTTTTTTTTTTTTTTTTTTTTTTTTTTTTTTTTTTTTTTTTTTTTTTTTTTTTTTTTTTTTTTTTTTTTTTTTTTTTTTTTTTTTTTTTTTTTTTTTTTTTTTTTTTTTTTTTTTTTTTTTTTTTTTTTTTTTTTTTTTTTTTTTTTTTTTTTTTTTTTTTTTTTTTTTTTTTTTTTTTTTTTTTTTTTTTTTTTTTTTTTTTTTTTTTTTTTTTTTTTTTTTTTTTTTTTTTTTTTTTTTTTTTTTTTTTTTTTTTTTTTTTTTTTTTTTTTTTTTTTTTTTTTTTTTTTTTTTTTTTTTTTTTTTTTTTTTTTTTTTTTTTTTTTTTTTTTTTTTTTTTTTTTTTTTTTTTTTTTTTTTTTTTTTTTTTTTTTTTTTTTTTTTTTTTTTTTTTTTTTTTTTTTTTTTTTTTTTTTTTTTTTTTTTTTTTTTTTTTTTTTTTTTTTTTTTTTTTTTTTTTTTTTTTTTTTTTTTTTTTTTTTTTTTTTTTTTTTTTTTTTTTTTTTTTTTTTTTTTTTTTTTTTTTTTTTTTTTTTTTTTTTTTTTTTTTTTTTTTTTTTTTTTTTTTTTTTTTTTTTTTTTTTTTTTTTTTTTTTTTTTTTTTTTTTTTTTATTACTTATTTTTTTTTTTTTTTTTTTTTTTTTTTTTTTTTTTTTTTTTTTTTTTTTTTTTTTTTTTTTTTTTTTTTTTTTTTTTTTTTTTTTTTTTTTTTTTTTTTTTTTTTTTTTTTTTTTTTTTTTTTTTTTTTTTTTTTTTTTTTTTTTTTTTTTTTTTTTTTTTTTTTTTTTTTTTTTTTTTTTTTTTTTTTTTTTTTTTTTTTTTTTTTTTTTTTTTTTTTTTTTTTTTTTTTTTTTTTTTTTTTTTTTTTTTTTTTTTTTTTTTTTTTTTTTTTTTTTTTTTTTTTTTTTTTTTTTTTTTTTTTTTTTTTTTTTTTTTTTTTTTTTTTTTTTTTTTTTTTTTTTTTTTTTTTTTTTTTTTTTTTTTTTTTTTTTTTTTTTTTTTTTTTTTTTTTTTTTTTTTTTTTTTTTTTTTTTTTTTTTTTTTTTTTTTTTTTTTTTTTTTTTTTTTTTTTTTTTTTTTTTTTTTTTTTTTTTTTTATGGACCGATCTGGAGTATGCGGAAGACAGTTGTTACTTAGCCCCTCTGACGAAGACATGCAGACCATGCTGCACAAGGTAATTGACCGGGCTGGCTTGTATGGAATGCGTTTCACACCTTCAAAGTGTGCAAAGTGTATTCCCAAGACTCGCGCGATTTCCACTCCTCAATCTTAGTGTAGGTAATCCACCTTGGAGACCTGCTGGAGACAGTTTCACCTAAAACTTGGCGCATAGCACTATCTCCGTCAGCCTCTGCTAATATCTGCTGATGAGATTATCAAACGAGGATAGCAAAAGGACACCAAGGTTTGCCGTAACTTGCCCCGACCTGCGTCATCTGTGGCGTCGAAACGAATACCCTTGCGGGATGCCGCTGAGAAAGGAAAGCTCACAATGTTGCGGACGTTTCTTTTCCCCTATGGGTTCGAACGTGCCTGTTCTCAGAAGATATCAAACAGCTTTTCGTCAAATTGATGACCATGTGTTTCCGTCCACAAAAATAGCCCACATTCACCACGACTGCGAGTCGCGTGAGGAAGGCGGTAGTTCGCCGGCGCGTATTCCGGAACGCTCGGGATGCCCGATCAATTGCACAGCCTGCGATGGTTAGGTCACGTACTCCGCATGCCAGCTGAGCGTTTACCGTACCGGGCATTATATACTGAGGCCACCAACAGTTGGGTGAAACCACATGGTGGTCAAGCGACAACGTGGTCACGAAATATGAAGAACCCTGACTGCTCCACTGAGTAAAGTGGGTAGGTGTCGCCTGCCTGGATGGGGTCCTCGTGATCACTCAAACCGCTGGTTAGAGACGCTATCCGAGATGGCAGCGTGTCGCAGTCAATGGCGTACCTGCATCCATACCATTTCTAGTTCTTCTGCTTAGACTTCTATTAATTTTCAACCTTCTTAGTAACGTTTTCTTCTAGGATATTCCACGTCACTGTTGAGGTGAGCGGCAGCCCGAGCCACAGTACCTTTTGGTCAGGCTCATGGCTGATGATGATGATGATGACTGCTTTACGACATGGTAATTTCACCCCTACGGCCACAAGACCCTGAGCCGAAACCAACGCGGACACAAACAAGCTCTGGCTCCCTTTCTCCATTTGCCAGTAAATACCAATTGTAACGTTGATTGCTTCCTGTTTGCGGATTATGTGACGGTAATAGGCTCATTAGCCTAGGGCAGTCAACTTCAGCTTGACGTAAGCAGGGTTGAAGAGTAATCGTACCAATGGGATCTCCTGAATGTAGAGAAATGTCTTCGTATATATGGTGCATGATTAGATGCACCTGATGATTTAAAATTATCAGAGAGACTCTTGGAAAGGGTTGACCGGATAGAAGATTTTGATGTACAATGTGCACTCTCGCTCCGTCAATCCAGTGCACAGCTGCGGCAAGGTGGTCAAGGAAAGCACTATTTATGTTGAAAGAACAATCGCGTGCACAAAGGAGGGTTGGACTCTTGTGTGCGTTCGTACTTCATCTAGAGTGTTGTATACAAGCGTGGACGTCGTACTTTAAAGAAGACGAAAAACCGTTGGAGAAGATTCAGAGGTTGACAACGCGCTGGGTTCACGCACTCCGAGGTATTGTACAAAGATAGACTGAGATTTGGACTTTCTCTGAAACACAGGAGACTCGGAGACGTGATCGAAATGTGCAAGATGGCAACTGGAACCGGAGGAATTTCTATGGATCACCTAGTGCGGTGGATCGAGAGTAGAGTTTCGAGAAGAAGTGACAAACCGATTATGATTGGCTGCCGGAATGAGTTGAGAGAAGTTGTTTCTTCCGAAGAGTGCCAAACTCATGGAACAGACTACCCATGGGTGTTAATAGCCCACCAACATTGTATCTCTTCAAAAGGAAATTGGCTCGATGCTAGGATACCATTTCCCCAGATTTGATGTAGAAGAACCCGACCTAAGGCGGCGCATTTTCACATCTCCCCTTTCTTCTCATCCGGGAATGTGTGTTGTTTGAAGATTAATTGTCCTCTTTAAGTTGAATTTCTTTTCCGTTGCCGTCCTGGAGATGTATGACTGACTGGAGATGTATGACTGATATTCTCTCCCACCCCGAAGTCTATTAGAGGTAGGCAAAAGTTGTTTGATGTACTAAATTAGCTAAATGTCTGCAGTTAGATTGCTTTTCTTCCTTACCTACATGGACTAGTCCATTTTTTGTGTCACAGGAGCGTGCGAGTTGGGTGCTCTGCAGTAAGCATTGCGAAGTTGGAGAAGACAGTAATGGAATTGAGCTACAGAAGACTGAAAATTTGTGAGTGACAATTCGGACATGAAGTTCTGATCATTTTAAGAAGACTTGTGACTAGAAGATCGGATTTTTTGTCGGATTCATCCCTGCCTGCCGTGGGACACAGGAAGGATCTCCGCGTTGTTTTCGTTCCTGATTAAATTTGGACGCGTACAGCGTCCTGTCAATAATTACTGCCTCAGAGAAGTCCGGAACCCGAGAACTAAGCCTGACGAAGGGTGACGTCACTGGGCATGAACTCTTTAGAGTTTCTCGGCTTACGGACGATCCCATGCTCGCCGTCTTGATCATGAAGTCTTCTGATCACTTCTAATCGATGTTCAGTAGGGGAACTAGCAATATACTGAAGGATCACCACTTAGCAGGTTGAGATGCAGATATTGCGAGTTTGAAAAGCCCCAGACACTTTCCATTACTATGTTGTTTCCACTAAATCTGTAGTAATCTTGCCTTGCCCAATATTTATAATAAAATAGGGTATGCTTTATTTCGGATACTGCACCTTTTTCCCCAGTTCAACTCCTTGCTTGGGACCTCGCGATTCTACTCTTTGAGATTCGGAATTCCCAAAAGCTTGTGCTTTAGAATTCCGCCACACAACTACTGGTCCATTGAACATCTCTGAATGCACTAGTTATATCGGCCTGGATGTCCTCTTTCTCCCCGGATCACGCGAATCCTTCATCTATGCGCAGACTGCACGCTAAATCTACCAAGACGTCATTTAGCCTTTCAGGAAGTTTATCCGCCAAGTTTAGTCCAGAGATACCACTGGCTGTGAAACCCGCCATTCTTAATTCAAAAGGCCTTTCCCTCGACCGCTCTATGCAGGAGGAAGAGGCATGATCAGTGGCCAAAAACGAAACCACGGATCAAGACAAGCCGTAAGCTGCAGCTGAGAACCAAGGTTGTAGTTTGCACCTTTGCAGTTCACCCAACAACTTGTATATGCAATGGAAAGCCGGAACGCTGTATCTGTTAGTGTATATCTAATGGCCAACCCTCCAGGTTCGGGCACCAACCTCGGGGACAGCGAAGTTGGGCGGGAACTGTCTTCTCTGTTGCCTCTTCCCCCAAAGTCTAATAAACAGCAGCTCGCAAAATTATCTCTTCCAAATAATAAACTGTAAATTTTTTCAGTTCAAATCTCTTTTCGGTTCCGTATTTGAATTTTATTGGTCAGTCGACCCTAAAAGATTATAAATTACTAATTTGAATGTTTTTCATTAACTTTGTCCTCCTTATCTCACCCCAGTTATTTTGAAGTTTCTGGGCAACCATGGTTAAACGTCCAAACTGCGGTTCCCGTTGGGAAACTGTCTGAGCGAGGGACTTTGTCATACAGTCTTCACTTCCGATGTGTGGCTTCACACTTCATGTTTGGATATGGCAAGGAACAGTACGAGTCACAAATATCATCCCAGTTGAACTGCGTTCAGTTTGTCTGTGACGTTGTAAGTCTGAATGCTAGTGTAAAAGTGCCGCAAACAGTGTTTCTCGTAAATGCGTGATAGTATAAATTGACCGGTATGCTGTTTGTGCAGTGGTAAGTGATTCTGCTAATTCGGAAGGCGGCGTTAAGAAGAGATTTGCATCCGTTGTGTCATCCCGAACTGCACCACGATACTCCGGAGGCATTTATACCAATACCTTTCAAAAGGTTAGTCTTGTTGTGGCAGCAAATTCAATGAACCAACCTCTTCCGTCTTGCAAGGTCAGGGAGCTTGCTCACCCAAGAAGTGTTCGTGAGAAAACATGCGCCTCTGCGGCGTTGATTGGAACTGTGTCTAAATGTTCTGTTATTGTCATTAAAAACGCGACCTGTTACCCTTGAGGACTCAGTTACAGTACGGGACCTCGCAAAGTGCTCTGAAGGCTGCTTAAAGCCTCGAGATTTGCACGATCGAGGACCTCTGCGACAAGATGTGTTACGCCTTACATTCCGTCTCCCATCACGCGACTGGTACGGATAGTGCTTACAAGAGTTTAAGACATTGAAGACACTTTTGGCTTCATATCAGTTGCTTAGCGAAACTGGCGCTCTAGCGTATCTGGACACATCGTGGGCAAAACATTAAAGGTGCAAAATAATGAGAAAGGAACCCTTGGCTATTGATAAAACTCGAAATGTCGTCGTACGAAGCATTTCGGATTCAGGACGGATCATTCTGAGCACGACTAAAATCGATGGACATTTCTTGCAGCCGCAGTTGAACTGACTTAAACTAAACCAGCACACATTTGTTTGCACTTATCTCTTCTAAATATATTCACACTGGCGCTCTCAGTCTATGTAACGGGCTGACTGGACTTCGTGAATTTTGTAAGACCCGGTATAGTTGCAGTCATTGACTCCTGACTCACTAATTCTTGCCTTGGTTCTGGGCCAGATATTGAAAACCTGCTGTTTTTGCATGCAGTTAGAAAAGGAGGTGAAGAAAGTGGGATGGCTGCATGTGTTCTTGCTTCTCTGTAAACATTGTAATATGGCATTCCTGTCCTAAGTACTATCCCTGAAGCAGTCTGGCGCTCATTCCGATTACTTTATCTGGATCGTTGTTCTTTGATGATTACCTGTTGTCCCCAACCTCAAACCGAACTTTTGGGCGGTATAATGATTTCCACCTGTTTGAGCTTTTTTCATATCCTCCCTGCGGACCACTCTAACCTTCAGGAAGTAGTTTCCAGACTTTTCGTATATGGGCTCTGTGGACTATGTTAGTGCAGTTCTTCATTACTATGGAAGCTTTGGGCTTTACTGAGCATATATCGTGGCTCACGTGTTCAAAAGCCTTTACCTTTGGCCCACATTCTGGTGGATTATTTCGAGTTAACTGCACAGCCAAGCCTAAATAGTCATGTGGTAACTTCGTCTGCAACATCGGTCTCACCAACGTAATTACACACAACCGCATAAACTTTCGCAAGGTGAATGTCGGCTTGCTGCGTTTCCATCTAGCCTCACAAACGTAGGGTGACTACATTCTTTCATTCGCTTCGTTGCCGATCTGAAAAACTTAGGGTTTCATAATCGGCTCGTAAGGTTAAGGCGCAGGTGCCCCAACTCCTTGGTTTGACAGGACCTGCGAACTGTGATGCTGAATCTGCAAACATTCTCGCGGAACCTTACACCAGTCTTCTTTGTGTACACGCCATCTCCTCTTCAGGTTCCTTCTGCTATCGAATTCGAAGACACGAACACTGTAGACACTCATTCCACTGTTATAAATAAACTTCGGCGCCATCAAAATCTGTTCTCCTGGTCCAGATGGTGTTGTTTTGAAAGTCCTTCAGGTTGCAGCTAAACGCCTTAGTTTAACGTTCAACCGTTGTCTCCCAAGAAACAGCACCTGCTAACTGCAAATTAGTCAGTCTCATCTGTTCTTCAGGGGAGGCAGAATTTCCATAATGACTATCGGCAAACAGTCTTGCTCTTGAGAGCCTCTAAAGTACTAGAAGTCTCAATTCGCCAACTGGATATATATTCAATTGGCTAACCAGCATTGGCCGGCTGGACACAAAGGCCTCACTCACACACCTACTGGTCTTATTCCTTCGGGTTTACACCGGATACGTGTGTGTGAGTGGAACCACAAGTGGTGCAGCGCAAGCCACTTGGGGTGATGGTTTGAAGCGCAGGCGTCCTCTGGCTTCGGTCACTGTGACAGGCTAATCCGTTTCGGATGCCGCCAACCATAAGATTTGACGCCCGTGACATGTTTCAGGAAATCTAATACATCGTTTGTCGTCTTCATACGAAAACAGTCAGATGATCGGTGTACAATGTGGTATATATATATATATATCCAGTTGGCGAATTGAGACTTCTAGTACTTTAGAGGCTCTCAAGAGCAAGACTGTTTGCCGATAGTCATTATGGAAATTCTGCCTCCCCTGAAGAACAGATGAGACTGACTAATTTGCAGTTAGCAGGTGCTGTTTCTTGGGA